>JAEIFV010000486.1:0-243565 GCA_018904265.1 Lordiphosa collinella
AGAATATATTCGTTAAATGCCATCCACTTATTTTGTCATAAATATGAATGTTTTTTGCTCAAGAACCGGCCACTTACGCCCACACTATTACCACTCCATTCTCCGTACCGCCTCTCTATAAATAGCCGAAAACAATTATCATAAAATTGCCATTTGACTGCAAGACGAGACAGAAAAAACAAAAATTTAAGTAGGCCAATTAAATGCGTCTCATTAAAGTGAAAACAAAAAACAGTCTTATTAATCATGAATAATTAATAAATATTTACAAGAGAGAGCCAAAGTTGTTGGTTTTTCTCTTGTTTTGTTTTAATTGAAAAGCCAACTACAATGAACCCGGGACACTGTGGACAATGTGATGGCCTCAAGGAGCTGGCTTACAAACGCCATTACATGGACTCCGCTTATCGGCCATCGCAAAATCTTGTCCTTAGAGAGTTGTTACCGGTTCGCAGAGAGTTGCCACCTAAGTAGTTGCCAATTGTACGCCAGGGTTTCCTTAAAGCAATTATGCCACGCAGTTTGCTGGACTTTTCTGCTGACTTTACATTGTGTGTTCCCCGTGACTTTTATTGGACTTTTTTCGGGCAATTCTTTTGCTAAAACTTTTTCGTCTCTTGTTTATGGCATTTATCGTGCTATTTATTCAGCTTGTTATGCCTTTTGTTCTTGGCTATTTTTTTGTCTAGGCGAATATCCCGCAGCGTTAGCTTAACGCGTTCGTTCTCTTATCTAAACGGTTGCCTGTGGAGTGATTATGAGTGTTTGAGGTTGTTAGCATAATTGACGCCCCGTGCCCGTTTAGCAACAAGCAAAAGAAAACAACCAAGATGATACTGGATGGGCATAAGCAGACAATGAATAATAATCAAGTGCCATTTGGTTACATTTTCATGCTAATAATAAGCCGGATTGTGTGGGAGAAAGTCGAAGAGGTGCGTAGGTTGAGTAAGCGTGACTTGAGAAGTGGGTGCAAGGATATTAAGGGGTTAATGAAGGATAAATTTAAATACAATAAGACGTAGGCTTGAATGATTTAATATATTTAGAATAAGTTGCCGATTTTACAGGTTCGAAGTTTTGTTATGCTGGGGGGATTGGACACTTTACAGAGGTAAATATGTATTAAAAGGAAAAAAAAAAAACATGAGGGACTATCCTCACTCCATCTCGCGATCCTGAGCCTGAAATGTCCGATCCAAGATACCTCTCCATGCCAGCGACAGCAAAACTGTTTGGGAATTCAAAAGGCAGTTTTATACTGGTAACTTGCAGTTTTTACTGCCGAGGTCTTGTTATTTATTGGCATAACTTTTAAGACAGGGATTAGAATAAGGAACTGCGGTGGATTTTTTAAGTGGGCAAATTTGACCTGGTTTTTAAAAAATTGTGGAAAGAAAACGCGTAAAGATTTTTAAATCTGTTTTTTGTATTTGGTGGGGCAATTTGTTGAGAAAATAAAAGTTAAAAAACCGCATTTATGGTGCGGTTAAGAAGTTCTCGGCCTCAAGAGGGGTCCCCAAAAAAAAAAGCAAAGGTTCGGATCGTTCGTTATCGAATATCGAAAAGTTCAACCACTTTATATCGTGCCTGTCGGATGAGGCATTAGGGAACGATTAAGTCTTTTCAGGTTTCCGACGCTAATTATCGATGAAGTTGAAGCGCGTTTTCGATAATAAGTGCCCAATATTTTTGATACACTTGCACAGTTGTTCGATATAGCTCCGATAAGCAGGACCTCAGCTTTCGGATTACGATCAATCGTCGATAATGTTTCTGCTATTTTTGAGTCGCCAATCAAAATAAGGGGTAAGCAGGATGGTATGGAATGCCTTTCTTATCAATTTGTTGTTTTTGTTCACTATTTAAGCTGCCATGGGGGACATTTTCGTTAACCCCAATTTTGCAAAAATTTACATAAAAAGTATTTTTTTTTTAATTTATGGACCATTTTAAAGGTTGACTTTCACTCCTTCACTTCTAGGGTATGCTCGGGTCTACATGCAAATTGTTCTATACGAGTTTCACTAGCACGTGTGTCAAAAATTTTTCTCTGAGCAGGTTATGTTGATGCTTTAGCGTGGAGCTTCGGATAGGGCAAATTCTCCCCCCCTCCCTCCGAGCTTTCCGTGGGCTATTTCTTGCCTCTCTTTGGTCCATTTTTCACTAATTTTCCCAACACTTTTCGGAGCAAATCAACAAAATTTCTGCGCGTCGATCAGCAGCGACTAGGCGGCGTAAAATTCACTTTGGCACTGCACACAGCAAACACACGATGAGAGAAGCGCAGGGAGATACAGTTGAGTCGCTCTTGGATCGATCCCAGCCAAATCTTGGCTCTTCTTGGGTACGCAAAGGTGTGTGCGTGTAAACGGAAACAATTGGCATTATACTGCAATTTGAGGATAGCCAAGACGGTGTCGACGCCTAATAAGGGCCGAACCTAAGAGGTTAGGGAGACACATGGTAAGGCGGCCCTCTCTTCATGTTTGTATAAGGATCATAGCCGAGTCTCATGTTCAATTCTGATCAAATTGAAGGGCGAGTTTGGTGAGCAATTAATCTCACGTTTTGAACGAGTCCTTTTTCCGCCAAGATAATGTGATATGACTCCTTTAGACTATTTTTTTGTGGGGCTACGTGAAGTCTCTCTTGCACAGGGACAAGCCAGACACAATTTCTGCCGTGGAAAAGCATATAACAGCCACCACTGGTGAAATACCTGCCGAAATGCTGGAAAAAGTAAGCCAACACGTGGGTTGAACTCTTTGTCAGGCATTTTTGAGATTTTTGTTAGATCAGGCCACACTGCCTTTAAAATCTACAAATGGAATGTCTGCCAAATTTCTTATATACAAACTTTAGACCTCCTTCCTAGTAAATTCTATGTTATCGAAACAGAACTTAGTTCTATGCATGAAATCCAACTTCCCCAAGCTTTTACTTGTAAATATTATTTGAATCTGCAATGGGCAACGCTCAGCTCGCCTGTCCCTCGTGGCACGACCCGTTATTCTGCCTTAAAACCAATGCGCAAATCTGCTGCAAGATTAATGCTGCCCTTCTTTTTGAATTTTGATGCAGACCGCTGATTTGAATTAGCCTCCGCTTTGCTGATTTTTGTATATTATATTAGATACTAGCATATATCCCGGCCTGCTTTACTACGCCGCCGTCAGTCTATAATGACATCACATAAAACCGATATAGTTTTTCTTTTCCGACTGGGCTTGGGTAACATTACCGTTATCGTTATGTTATCTCGCAACTGCCTTTCGTTATCAAGTTATCGTTATCGTTATCGTTATCGTTATCGTTAACATTATCATTATCATTATCATTACAATCATATGTATAATAATAATAATATATAATATTCATAATAATAATAATAAAAAAAAAAATTTTTATTTATTTCATTATCATTTCTAAATTATCATTATCCTTATCCTTATCATTATCATTATCCTTCTCCTTATCATTATCATTATCATTATCATTATCATTATCATTATCATTATCATTATCATTATCATTATCATTATCATTATCATTATCATTATCATTATCATTATCATTATCATTATCATTATCATTATCATTATCATTATCATTATCATTATCATTATCATTATCATTATCATTATCATTATCATTATCATTCTATTATCATTATCATTATCATTATCATTATCATTATCATTATCATTATCATTATCATTATCATTATCATTATCATTATCATTATCATTATCATTATCATTATCATTATCATTATCATTATCATTATCATTATCATTATCATTATCATTATCGTATCATTATCATTATCATTATCATTATCATTATCATTATCATTATCATTATCATTATCATTATCATTATCATTATCATTATCATTATGTTATCATTATCATTATCATTATCATTATGTTATCATTATCATTATCATTATCATTATCATTATCGTATCATTATCATTATCATTATCTTTATCATTATCATTATCATTATCGTATCATTATCATTATCGTTATCATTATCGTTACCGTTGTCGTTATCGTTATCGTTATAGATATCGTTACCGTCATCGTTATTTCTTATACTATCCTTATACACCAAGTTTAAAGCCAATCGGATGAAAATCGGTTTTTGGCTGCTGAGTTTTCCATGAGTTTTCCGACCCTAAGGTCAAATTTTTAAACATCAGAAAATTACATTTCAATCCGCATCACTTACTATCCGTACAAACCGAATTTTAAGTCAATCGGATGAAAAATAGATTTTTGCATATCGAATTTTCCGAGAATTTTCCTTGTGGGTGGATTTTCCGAAATAGGGAAAACACGTGTCCAATTATTTCGAATACTTCGCTTACAAACCCAATTTCAAGTCAATCGGTTGAAAAAAAATTACCCATACAAACTTTACCGACGCTCAATCCTCAAATCTTCTTGATGGTTCAATCATTCCTCTCTGATAGAACCTTCAGAGTGGTCCAGGATGGCCTTGCATCCCAGAAGAAGAGGATTCGAGCAGGAGTACCTCAAGGCAGCGTACTTGGCCCAACCCCTGTACAGTCTTTTCACCGCAGACATGCCCACATCGATTGATATCCCCATCGCAGACTCGCAGGACCTGCTGATCGCGACGTTCGCTGACGACACAGCGATAATGTCACTGGATAAGTGCATCTATGCTGCAACAGATACACTGCAGGAATACCTGAAAAGGTTTGACAACTGGGCCTGCAGGTGGAATATCTCAGTCAACCCTGAGAAATGTGTCTGTGTCACTCACACACTCAGAAGAGACATATGCCCTGAGTCTTCCTTCACGGAGAGGTGCTCCCACATAATTACCTTGGGGTCACACTTGACAAGAGACTTACGTTTAAGCAGCATACCTCGGAAGTGGCTGGAGAAGTTGAGAGCAAGGCAACAAGGATGGGCTGGCTCCTTAACGATAACAACAAGTTGTCCTTGAAAAACAAGGTGCTGATGTACAAAGTGATCCTGGCACCGATCTGGCGGTATGGCATCCAGGTGTATGGCATCGCCGCCAAGACCCACCTGAACAAAAATTAGGGTCTTTCAGGCAAATATTCTCAGACGAGTCACTGGTGCAGAGTGGTTCATCAGAACCAAGGACAGAGAGATTGTGGTGTCCCTATGGTCGGCGATAGACAAGCCGCACGTTACCTTGACAAGGTAGCAGAGGATCCATCCCACTGACTTGGCTAACCGAAGGATATAGGCTTACCATTCAAAAACCCACCTGTCATATATTACGAAAAGACTGAAATTCCACCTATGTATACCTGAAAACCCAACCACATTGTACAAACTCACCTTAAACCTACCATATTTACTTACCGTATCATATTATCATACCTTAATAATACTTACCTAGAAAACAAAATTACTTACATCATCATGAACACAATACCACTTACATGCTACAACTTATACCACTCACCTGACATGAAAACATACTACCCAATGATAAATCACACACAAAATACTTACCTTTATAGCTTTAAAATATAACCTTTGTATATACACAAGTCACTCACACAATATTAATTTAAATTAAAATAAAAAATTAAAAAAAAAATAATTAACTAGAACTACACGTAAAACAAACACACAACACAACAAATGTCTAATATTAAAATCAAAACAAACACTACAAATAAATAAAAAAATAAAAAATCCCATTTCAGTCAATTTTTTCCAAAATCGGAGAATCGCATTTCAATTAATTTCACTTACTGTCCTCACAAACCGAATTTCAAGTAAATCGGATAAAAAATATATTTTTGCATATCGAATTTTCCGAGAATTTTCCTTCCTCTAGCTCTTACCGTTTAGGCTGTGCGATGATTGGCAATCAGTCAGTCTGTCAGTAAGTCAGTGAGGACAAACTATATTTATAGAGATAATTAACGATCAGTTTCTTTGCAAATCTGATTCTACCCATTGCCTTTTCTACTCTTTTCCCAATGTTAAACTTGAACTTAGCTATTAAAACAAGTTAGGCATCTGGCGGATAAGTATCGCTTTAATTTAATTCCACTGCAATTACATTTACCTTTCTATCTGCATCAACTTTTTAAATCTCTAAAATGTTCGTTCTAGTATTCCTTAGTCAGCTTTCCCACCCAGAATATAAAAGAAATGAATTATCATTCTCCCCCATTTATTATTATGAAACAAATATAGAACGCTCAGTCAAAAATTTATATTCAACTCTTAGCAAACAGCAAAAGTTTTTTTGCGCATAATTTACAACTATGCTCTACTTACTAAGCAAGTCCATTAAAATCCAGCACCCAGCAGCCGCAGCAGCATCCAACCTGCGAGTTGACCTTACAAAATGTTCCGCTATCATCCGCTATCGGGCATCATTCATCATGTTCGTGCCAAACAATTGACAATCGTAAAACCCAGAAGGAGCTCTAAAAAATCCCGCGTTGTAGAAGAAAATCAGAAACATTTCACCTTGCGAAAGGAAACTTTTGAATTTTGATTGCGCGTCGGTCCATTGTTGTTTGGTGAAGTGCTTGCTTTTTATCTTCCTGATGTTGTTGTTGTTGTTGCTGGCTGAAGCTGAAAACTGGGCCGTCACTTCATATGCAAAGTATGATCCACTTAATGCGATTTATAACGCTACTCCTAGAACAGTCAAGGAATGGGATGGGAGGGGTTGGGCGGAGTCAAAACAGCATGCAAATATATTAAGCAGTGAGAAGGTTTAAAAGCAAAAAGAGAGAACTATGCCAAGCAAAGATGTGGCAGCAATTGTGAGCTGTTGGCTTCAGTTGGAGATGTAGGCGTGAGGTGTTGGAGTGATTGTGAAAAAATCTAATCAGTTTAAATGGAAATACCTCAAGTAATGATTGATTTTGGAATGACAATGAGTGCAGAAAATAAGAACTTTAATAGAAAACTGAATTGTCAAAATTTAACAAATTTTTGTAACTAACTTTAAGAACAGTTTTGCCTAAATAGATTCTTTCACCAAATTTTTAATACTGTGATTAAGGCATCGATTCACATCTTTACAGTTTTCTGACTTTTAAACTTTTTTTCTTATGCGCAAATAGACCTAAAATTTCGTTGTCAAATATTGGAAAAACCAAACAAAATTTTTACATTCCATACTAAATTTCCTCTTTAAAAAAATTTTAAAAGCACGCTTTCATCTCCAGTTCCAAACACCAAGCTCGTTTGTTCCGCTTGTCGGCTGTCAAGCTCCTGTTGCCATCACCATCATCATCACCATCAGCACATCACATCAACCGTCCGCGTCCCCGTCTTCGATGACGCTGCGCTTTCATTCAGTGCGATTATGCTGGAGTATGCCATTGTTGCCTTAGCCTTAGAAAATCCATTTCGAATCCCCCAGTTTAGTGGAAATTTATACGATGACTACAATTTTTATTCCCTCATTCTGCCACTGTTTCATCTTCAACGTCTCTTTGCATTTTCTACGTATTTATGTCATAAACTCGCTACATTTTCGTTGTTTTAATTTAACGCTAAAAAAAAAAAACCAAATCGAAATCTGTGCATTTCTGCCCTTCCGTCCGGACGTCTCGTTACATAATTGTGCGCGAACATTTCCATTTTAATAACGGATTTCGCCTGTGCCAGTTCCTCGGCGAAGGTGGGAGTAAATGCTCAACAGGGGCCAAGCGTAGGACTTGGCACATGCGGCGTATACATAACATTGTTAGCCATTGTTCTCGGCCTGACTGCCACCGCTGGGCATTCGCCATTGTCTTGTCGGTGTGAGAGTGTGTGTGTGTGTTGTAGTGTGGAGCGATAGTAGTGGAAAGTGGTTTTAGCTGGCGAATTAATAGTTTAGTTTATGTGTGAATGTGCTGGCGGAAAAGAGTTTAACTCGTTTTGCACTCCTGTTCAGGCATATATCTTTTCGGAGATGATTTTTTATCCGCGGGAAGTAAAATTTTGAATATTTGTGCTTGTATGCTTTGACATAGCTTAGAATCTTTAAAAATCTGATTGAAAACATGCTAATATAAGTTTTTTCACTGAAGACCCCAGACAGACGTATCGTTCCTTTGGTAGTTATAACATAATAGAGAACATATCAACTTTTTGTGAAAAATAAAAAATGGCCTGAAAAGTATTTAAACCTTTTTTCCTTTAATACTTATCCATTTGAAGGTGAGTACTGAGAACTTTCGAATTTTCCTTTAGCTGTCAAATTGCATATAAAAACAAGAAAGAGAGTCGGTCACGCCCGAATTCAATAATATACTCTGTACCTGTGAAGAGCTGCCCATCACCGTTGCGAACGGTGCTGCCCATTATTGGTTGGTTTTCCTTATAGCTCGACTATCGCTCATCTGATCTTTAAAATTCCTTTGACGGATCGATAAAGACTCCTGATTACTAAATATGTCCAGAAGGTAAGAACCTTCTATCTGTAAAACTGTGGGAGATGTGACGTTTTTTCGATATTCGATGGGGGCGCACCTAAACTTGAAAATAAACTTGATCTGCCTGCAAGTATAAGAATCATATGTTCGATACATGTCAATCCTCTATCTCTTACCATATCTAAAATCTGTGGGTTCATACGACAGGTGCTAAATCGACTCGGCTGTTGATGTAGTCAAAAATTAGCCTCCGTACAGGTATTACAACAATGCTCGACTTTGGGTTTCTTTCCTGCCGGACACCGTTCAAGAAACCTTCAAAATTTTACATTTTCCGAGCTCGGGGGTTAATTGGCCACTGTTTAAGCCACTCAATGCTCCTGGATTACAACCTCGAAAGAACTGGCGGCCTTGATATCTCCAGTTACACTGAACCGATTTTGATGAAACTAAATTCAATCGACGCTGAATTTTGACCACCGTTTTGTCAAAAAAAATCACAAAATTTTTTTTTGAGGCTCAGTCCAGAATGACATCTATACTGACTATAACCCTGATTTTACATTTTATTTCAAACAACCTGGAGACGAGAAATCGTGGCCGCCAGCACTATACCTTAATTTTGGGCACCCCACTTTGACGGCCGAGAACTTATTGAGCAGCCCTCTTATCGAAGCAGACATTTTTTTGGTTTACTTTGATCATTTTTAAAAAATAAAAAAAAAAACAGAATTGGAAAAACTTTTTGCGTTTTGATAAGATTTTTTTAAAAATAGGTTCAAAAACAGCCTCGACATGGAGAATCTCCCTTAAAAGCTCTGCAGGTATAACCAAGTAAAGGAGCTGCAGTCGAGTACCCCGACTACAAATTACCCTGTTCCCTTGACTTCCCAGTCGGACTTTGCAGAATGTGTTGAGAAATCACAGTACATCTGGTGGCATAAAATTCCACGACATGCAAAACTCAGGGTTTGGCAGCGAACGTCTCAGGTCTTCCCTCCTACGGTTTACAAAGATAGTACATCTGCAGTACTGAGAAATTAAGAAATTTCTTGAGCCGAAGGCTGCTGATGACGTCACCCCAAAAGGAAACGGGTGAAGCCCCTGAGATTTTCGGCGTTTTCATTGAAAAGCAAGCCGAAGGCTCAGGTTTTGCAGGCCTACTCACGTGAAAAGTAAGCATGAAAGTTGTACTTCTTTCATTATGACAAGTCCGACTGGGTTCTTGTGTTTTCATACATATACACACACATACACACGTAAAATCTAGCATACACACACAAGCACGCGCATGCAGTAACTGATAATGCAAGACTCCCTTCTCACTTACAAGAAAAATTGATTCATATAAAACTTAGATAGATATTGAGCCTTTCTTGATATATATAAAGTCTCGAGGGTCTAACTTTAAAATTGTGGCTCTGATAGTTTTGCGCTTAAAGGGGTGGGGGGGAATTTTCCAAATCTGAAACAAAATCATTTGATCTGGCCAAAAATTTGTGGCTGTACCCCTTATAGTCTCTGAGATCGACGCGTTCATACAGACTGACGGACACGGCGAGCGAAATCGAGTCAAAAATTCTTCCTTCTACCTGTTACATACTTTCGCACAACTTCATGATCCCCTTACCCATTTTTAATGGGAACAGGGTAAAAAAATAGAGGAAAGTTGAGATTTCTTTTTGGACATTACTTTTCTATGGGAGCTATACCATAAAGATGTCTGATTATGACCAAACTTAGTGTTATCATGGAAGGCCATAACCAACTAACATGTAGGAAATTTGGAGACGATTCCATTAAAACAAAAAAGGTTTTCCCATTAGAACTTCTTTTTCGAGCGATCTTTCGTACCACAGCTATATGCTATAGTCATCCGAATTTAACAAAACTTTGTGGAACTATGTGAAATTCCAAATACTGGATGTCCAGAAACTTTTCATCCGAACTTTAGTACATGCTAGCTGTTTCAATAGAAATATTTTTATTCCTTTCACACCATGGTTCTAAGAGGCCCCGCTTTTTCGATTTCATTTTCGCAGACCAATACACTCTCACTTCTGGCCGCTCTCTTCTTGACAAACCCTGACTTAAAGTTATCATATCATTATTTCTACTCAGCATGGTATACTTGTCGCACTGAAGTTCTGAAGTCTTCTGAAAAATACAGTAATACGTTATTAATCGCAATTCTGAAATTTATATTTTTTTTATCCAAGAAACCCAATATATTTGACCTTAGAGCAAAAACCGCTTTCAAAGAAACATATTGCAGAATTGTAGAATCGTCAAAAGGAATTATTGATTGAAAGCATAAATGATTCTTTACCATGTTATCTTCTGATGAAGATGAAATGGAATCTTTAGCTAAGGAGCGAGAAAATAATGAACAAGTGACAAATACGAATTCGGTAAACGACTTAATTGCTTCTTTTGACGGAATTTATAGACTGACTCAAAACTCGAATTTTTAAAGTTTTGGGAAAACTATCATTGTAAAGAACTACAAAATGTCGCATATTTTGTATTAACTGTTCCTACAAAACAAGTATCAGTCGAGCGCTCTTTTTCCAAGAATAGATGAAAAATAACTGGAAGACTAATTAATGATCAACTTAAACTAAACTCAAATATTATATTAAAAGCATCAAAACCGTTCTATTATTAAGCTGTTTAATTTTCTTTCAATTTACTTACATGTTTTCTAAAATAGCGAAATTATGACTGAACCCTGGCTCGAAGCTGAACCTGGCTTCAGCGACCTTCTGAACTCGCTCCGTAAAAACGAACTCAAAAAGATTCGCGGAGTTTATCAGACTTAAAGTGTCGAAATAAATACGGCTCAAAGGACACCGTGTTCTTTTAGAACCACCCTCGTATTCGATTTGTATGACTCTGCAAAAGCTTTAATGAAAAAATTTCAAGACTAACCTGTCAACGTTGCAGTTTTTACCACTCGAAGTGCCAAAATTTATCCGGCTCGAAGGACCAGAATGTTCAAAACGAATAGACACAAGAGCTCGCCCTATATTAACAATAAATACCGGAATGTGGAGCTGCGTCTTGTACATTTTTTCATCAGGAATTAAGAATTGTCTATAATTTCTCATGCAAAAGTATAATTAATAGTTTTATTTCGGTTAGCAAATGCGGCACCCATCTGGCATCAAGCTTATGCCTATTTAAAAAATTGAATAATACTATAAGTATGGCAAAAGTGTGAGCTCTTGTGTTTATAAATTCTAGACAAGCTGCTTCTTAGAGCTAAATAGATATTTTTGTTATTCTATTCTATTGATTTAAGCTGGTATAACAAGAGTTATTATATAATTCTGAAGGATATTTTCAATGAGAAAAAATGTAATACCATTTGTAATCTTTCCATCATTAGCGTAATTTTCTTGTGGAAAAATGTACATGTCAACAAGTTATCAGCTCATTAGGAGCTACTTAAAAACTACTCGAGCAACAGCTGTGAGTTGGTAATGTTTACGTGAATGTATGCTCATGTGACTCCACCTCTCTAGTGCCTCTACGGTGTGCTGGCTGGCCTGGCAACGTAATATTCAAAATGTCGCATGAAGGTAACAAATGTCAACAGAAGTTTACATTCAAGTTAAACTGACAGCCAGGCCACCAGGTCTCAACGGAGGGGCGAACTCGACCTCTGGTGGTTAATTAAAAACCGGAATGGCAGTGTTGACAATTCTGAGCTCAAATGTTTGGCTTGTTGATTAATATTTAATTTCTTTCCATTTATGGCAGGACTAACTCGTTGGCCACAGAGCACCTGTCGATGAGCTCCATTAAATTGCAATTGAAGCGGCTAATTTAGAATGAAAAAAAAGCAGCTGATTACTTGGTAATTTATGCTATGCTCACTGATTATGCTCAGCTGCTGCTAATTAAAAGCAGTTTATGCGAAGTTATGCTGAAAAGAAGTAAAAATGTTTGTATTAAGTTTTCGCATTCAAATAATGCCTTACCCACATTTCCACAATGATTTCCTGGCAGACCAATAAAAATCTACAAGTCGACCATTAACCAAATTGTCACAATTCGAAACATGTTTGTGACAGTTGCTTGTGGTTGTTCATGCTTTCTGCTACTCCGCGTCCTCCTCCTTGATTCTGGGTCAGTTTATTGTATGCAAAAGACCCAGAGCAACGCCTGCTTGATGTTGTTGTGGTTCTTTTGTTTTTTTTTTGTTATTGTTGGTGTGTGCGAATGCTGGTGCATTCGAGAAATATGTTTTTCTGTGAAAATATTGCAAAAACAGCCGGCCAGCAGGCGGTCAACCCAACAATAAAAAAAACCCCCAAAACAAAAACCATAAACAAAACCTTCATTAATCTTATTCAATGTCCGGCACATACTTACTTACTTACATGGAATTCATGGATTTATATCTGCTCTCTTCCTTCCTTTCTCGAAATATAAACAATTTGCACATTTTAAGTTGATTTCATACAAACACACACTCACACACTCACCGGCTTGCACTTATATCCTTTGCCACCTTGCAACAGTCACGCATTGCTTACGTGTGTGTTGTCCTGCCAATTGGCTTTACGACCAAAAACTTTATGTACGTTACGTGCAGACACATAAACAGCTAGCCGAGTTCTTTAGACATTGTTTTCACTTTTTTTTCCTTTTTGTAATTTTGTGGTATTATAATTTCAAATTTTTGCCCACTTTTATTGGTTCTCAATTAAGACTTTGTGGGCAAACAATTTGAAAGATAAAATAAATAGAATTTCTAATTTATTTTGCACTTTTGAAAAAGTCAACAATTCATTTACTGGGCATAAATTAACATCGAGCAAATATGTAAATATTATTTTATTACGTATACGTTGTGTGGGCTAATTTTGATTTTTGTCTCCACGGGCAGGCAATCTTTGATAAATATTACACAGAAACTGTCAGAGAATCTATAGAATTTTGTTCTAAAATAAATCAGAAGACATTTCTAATGTGAAATTTGTTTTGAGGGTATGAAGTTTAGAAAACAACTTTAAAAAAATTGTAATATTTTCACGCCGTCCCATTTAAGTCCATTTTATTTATACACCAACAGAGGATAACTCCTTATACCCCCACCGCCCCCTAAGAACACAGAGTGCGCTTTGCCAATCTTGCTCAATTTTGTGGCATGTGTGGTTTGGCTTTAAGACATATTGTGCTCCGCCTGGCACGGGGAGTGCATCATGTGGTAAACTAAGACACAGAACGAAATGTCGTTGCCTTTTGCCGTTTTGCCTGTGTCATTGTCGTTGACATGCAGAAGGGGGCAGACAGATTTTCATGCACATTATGGCAAAGGACAAGCCTGAAGGCTAGAGAGAAATGCCTTGCCATGACCGTCTCTTACTATAAAGTCACAAAGTCAATTCATGGGCTCTGCAGACGACGCACATAAATAAGCCCTTCCCCGCCTGATAAATGCCACAGCAGCAGCAGCAACAGCAGCAGCAGAGGCAACAGCAGCACTGTAAAATGCCTTTGACTGATGAGTGGCTTTTAGAGGCAAACGCCCCGGCTATTTGATTGCGCGTTAATGCTCACAAAATTTGTATGCAAATTATGGAATTCTCTTATTTAACCCAAAACCCCAAAGGCTGCAACGCTGACAGCCTCTGTTGATACTTATTTAAATGAAGTTTTCAAACGAAATCACTCATACGCAATGTACGCACTGCACAGTGTAAAGTTTCACAAAAGTAATAACAATGGACAGAAAGTTTATCCTGATGATGATGAGATAATGATGATGATGATGGACGGATTGCATTAAATTAAATACAAGTGAAAAGAAAACAATTTTGCAATTTTCCTGCCAGCCAAAAGAGAGCAACAGTTTTGCATCTGTTTTATTTACTTCGAGCTTTTCGATTTGTTTTCGTGCGCTTGTCAACATTTCCGACAAAAACAATATAAATAACAATGATAGCTGTTCTCGCTGGCATTTTCTACTGGAATCAGTCAATTTCACTGAGGTGTTGTTTAGTTTTGGTTTTCTTCAATCAATATAAAACTTATCAATTGTTTTTTCTATAATAAACGAAATATGGAATTTTCCGAAAAAAGGTTTTTTAAGTCGCCAATACAAAAAAAAATGATGTATGGGGTGTTGTAAGCCACCGGAATTTGTCCCTGCAAAAAAGTCGGTTTTGTCTTCCGAATATAATGTTGCAATGATACGCTAAAAGGCAGAAGCAAAACGCTCCAAAGAGGACAAAAATCATAAAAAATGGCAAAAAAAAGCCACCAGCATAACGTGCTAGTAAATATAAGAAAACAAGGCGGCGGCCGATTTTTCATTGACATTTTTTAATTCATTATTTTGGCTCTAAGAGTTGTTTTGTTATTCTGTTTGCGTGTGACAGGTACACTTGAATCCCAAACAGGTACCTGGTCTCAAATGCCCTTGTTCTTTGAATAACAATTCAGTGCTGTGATCATTTGATCCAGATGAAAGCAGAAAGCTAGATTGCTGGTAAAGTCATTAATATCTAAAAATCTTTTTACTCATACTTTTAGGTAATAATATTCTTAAGTATCAAAATAAGTAAAAATATTCTTTTGAAGTCTAATAGATTTAACACAAGAGTACATTAAACAAGAACAACAAGTAAGAAAGTCAGTCAAGCCCGACTCTAATATACTCCGAACCTGTGAAGTGCTGCCCATCACCGTTGCGACCGGTGCTGCTCCTTTTCGACTCTGTGTACCTCTGGTAGAGAGTATAAAAAGTACTAAAGCTGTTTGCAATTCTATTTGAAATTACAGATATCTTAATGCTTTCGTCATCTTTAAAAAGTTCGGTCTAATGATGCCACCGGACCATAATCCACAACAAACAGTTAATTTTTCGGGAAGCACTGGCAGTTTTTGCAATGCTTTTGGCTGGTCTTCACACCAACTACGGCAATTTGGCTTGTTCACGTATCCATTCAATCAGAAATGAGCTTGGTCGCTGAACACTAATTTCCGATAACGTGTGATCTTCAATTAAACTTTGCCAGCGCCCATTTACCAAAAGTAAGGCGTCTAAATTCTTGCACCAGCTCTATTTTAAAAGGTTTTATCCCCAAATTCTACTGCAAAATTGTTCATGTGTTGAAGTAACAGTGGCCCAATTGCTGCGAACGGCGCCGAATCGATAATTCAGGATCATTTACAACACTGGCGGATACAGCTGCGATAATTTCCTTTGTCCGCACTCTACGTATGCGTGTTGGTAGTCTAATGTCCAATAATTTTAAATATATATATATTTCGAATTTTTAATTAAAAACAATCTATTCTTACACTTTTCGGCTTATTGAAAGTGCGATATACATTCGATACTAAAAATGTTGCGTTCTAAATTTAAGAACTTTTAAGAACAAAATCTACTTGCAATTTTAAGTTCAAAACGGTATAAATTCTATTCTTATCGATCTAGAACTCAGCCAGTCGATTTTTTGTGTGTATGTCTTTCTTGCACTAGAGAAAAACAAAATCTGCTTAAGAAACATCAGCAAATCCGCCTTTCAGCCGGTCCTTCCTAACTTTAGAAACGCGCGTGATAATGTTTAGCTATTGACTCAAGAATTATTCTTCTTGATTTAAGAATTTTCCGTCCTTAGAACCAGTTATGAAACTCTTGGATCAAGAATTTCGGTACCAAAAAATTCATTCTTGGATCAAGAAACTCGCTCATGGGTTAAGAATTTTCGTGCTTACCGTACTTCTGGCCCAAGTATGAAGTTCTTTATTTTTTCTCCGAGTGTATTTGATAAGATTTTTGTTTTTGTTGGTTTCATTCCCAAAAAACAGGCATTTCAAGCAAGTTTTATTTCTGACAACGCATTATCGGGACTTGTAGCAATAAAACTGGTTGTTGGTAAAACACATTTGCACTCTAAACTTACTGTCCATAACCGCTGTTTTACCAGCAACATTTTATTTTTTAAAAAAGTGGCAACGTATTTTGGGGTTATGTTTACATGTAATGGGTTTGGATGCAAGAACATGTTTCACTAGGTTTGACTAACAAGAATTTTGTAAGTTTACTTTGCAAAAAGTAGCCCAATAAAATGTAAAAGTTCCACTTTATTGTGTGTGGTTTATTTATTGCGAAATAAGGTTAGATTTGGGACAAAGTCCGCGGCGAAACGGAAAGACGAAAAGGGTGATTGCGTGTGGAGTCGAGACCGAGAATGTCTGCTGGTTAACTAAACGACCGAATGTCTTTAGCAACTTCCAATTAGCGATAGGTAGAGCGTGTTAATAGTTGCAACGGCTTACGAATCGAGCGAGATAATGCGATCAGCACAGACCCCAGCCAACCAGTGGAGTCCGCAAGGTGCTCCATTAGGACTCCCAGTACGGTGCGCTAAGTCTCCTAGGGAGGCCCCAAATAGTGTCCTAAAAAAGCATGTCCGCCGGAGAAAAAGGCCTTTTCAATATCCCAGTAAGCAATATTGCGTTTTTTTTGAGCATTCACCGCATAATGTGCACAAAAATAGTCCGGAATGAGCGATTTTACATGAAAACGACGCGCCTATTGAGTTTTCTTAGTCTAATCCGACTCTTTTCGCCTGCACAACCTCCCAATGACATTTAAAAACCCATAAAGTACTTCAGGCACTTGAAGACAAACAAAGTCCTTTAAGCTCGCTCTTTTCAGACCAGAATGCTTATTCGGACTCAATTTTCAATCCTCCTTCGAAGCGCTCCGTAAACGCTCCTTCGAGGTGCTGCTTTGGGAGTACCTTTTCACTCCTGCTTTGGAGCGCTCCGTAAACTGTCCTTCGAGGTACTGCTTTGGGAGTTCCATTTCACTCCAGCTTCGGTGCGCTCCGCATATGGTTGGCAAGGCCGCTCTACTGATTGGGCGACACCGTGGGCAAAAAGCAAAACAAAACAATGAATTTTAGCTACCCAATTCAATCTCACCAATTCAATCTAAGATATATTACTCTTTTTAACGGAAATGCCTCGGAAATGATAATCAAAATGTCTTACAGCAAATGGGATTCATATTTTATGGACACGGAGTCGTCTCCAAAAAACTCGGTAAACATTGCTTCGATGTCTCCAAGACTTACACTGTTGGTTTGATTCATTATTCTAGTCAAACTCCGAACGTTACTGCTGGTCTGGTCAGTTTGACTGAGACTCTCATCGTCATCATCGCTTGTCTCATTATCCACCGCAGAACCAATCACAGTCTTTGCCGCAATACGCAATTGATAAAAAACCTTATCAGTGTCTCATTTTCGGAAAACCATTGCAGTAGATATCGCCGTTGACAACATAGCTTTCTTAATACCCCCATAAATAAATGAAGTTCCTTAAATTTTGTATGCCAATAGTTTCAAGTTCAAGTTCATAGCTATTTGTAGAGCAAACCACACATAAATATTCTAGCCACCATACAATATCGTGTTTCAGAACATACCCGAAAAGTGCAATAAATGTGTCTTGTTTATTTATGCTGTGCTTTTTGGATGCTTTGGCATTTAAATTTATGGCTTGCTTTTTTGGGTACTGGCAATCAGAAGTGTTTGAGGGCCGGAAACAACTCGTTTTCCTTAACGCCAGCCGAGCAACACGTCGCCTTTGCAAATTCGCGAATCTGGTGCAGCCGTTGCCGCTGTTGCTGCTGTTGCATGCACTTGCAGTTGATAAGCAAACATGAGAGGGAGTAAACAACAAGAAGGAAAAAAGGGCGGGCTACGAAATCAACACAAGCCGGAAAAATATGCATGTTTCTTGTTACCGGTAGATTTCCATTTTAGATGACGACGTTGTTGCTGAGATGTTGTTGTTGTTTTTATTTATGATTTGGGTGTGGCACAATCTTTATGGCCCAAGAGCCAATCGAATGCCACTTAATTTGCTTCTTTTTTTTATGTCTTCGACACAATTTCCAGTGAAAGCTGGTTTTCTTATTCTTGCACTAAATTTCGATCAAGCAAGAAAAAACAGAACAGCAATTTGCAGTGGCAAGGACACATTATTTTTATGAGGCGGTTATTCAAAAAACTAACTTACAAAACTGCACAAGAACTTTCCCTGCCCCCAACAAAACCAGCCACAAACAATTGCTTAACTGTGTGTGTGACTTTTACGTACTACAAGTTTTTTTTCCCCGTGAAATTTTAGCAAGAACAAAACAAGTTGTTGATCACACAAAACCAAGTCAAGACCCTCGACTCTCGAAGCAATCCAACGTAGCGTCACTTCTTGTTTTCAGTGTAAGTTCAAAGGTAGTACAAGTGGGCACGACATGCAAGCCAACAGAGTGTGAGAGTAGTTGTGAGGGAGGGGGCGGGGGTAAAAGGGGCTAGCCAACAACTAAAACAAAACATTGACATAAATACGTGAGCGCTGCTGTGGCTGCGGTTACAAACCAAACCAAACTTTCTGTGTGTGTGAAATGCCCTCGGAATGAAGGTATTACAAATTGCTGACGAAGTCTGCCGGGAATGGGTTGAAACAAAATGAATCCAGCAGGGCAACTAATTCTTAAACTTTCAGGTACTTAGTCTTTAACTATGCCCTTAAAATCAAGCAGTGAGTACACATTTTCTATAAAAAATAACTTAAGCCATATTTAATTTGTTTCTTTTTTCATATGTTTTGAGAAGTTTATGATCTCCTCCTCTTACTTCATCAATTTACCAAAAACCAAAAACTATTAAGACCATTTAAAACTGCATGAGAGCATTCAAACTTCTGGCAACATTCTGCTTATTCCGTTGACATTTTCCCTTTTTGCTAACGACGTCAGTTGGCTCTTAGTATTTTTGTTCCTCCTTGTTTTTGCTTATTAGTACATAGTTTTATTTTTATGCGCCGTCTGCACGAGTTTTTCTTTAGTTTATAATTTTTTTTCGCTCTCTCCAAAGGTTGCTCTTGTTTTTGGGTCATAAATTTTTGAAACTTGAGCGCAAATGTATTCTTATTGTTGTTGTTGCATGCAAATGCAGAGCTGAAAATTTGCTGTAAAACATTTTCGTTTTTTTGATATGTTAATCGCGCAGCGCATGCAACTTTACCATTATTTGGTCGTTTGTTTAAATTTAACGCCATTTTTTTTTGTCACACATAAAAATTTAATTTTAATTACAGCAAATTCTAAAGGGCGCCTTGAACTATGCCACAAAATATTATGCAAATCGAGAGCAACCACACACACACAGAGATGCAGAGACATAAACACAATCAAAAGTATGTGCACATAAATGCTTGGAATTTTATTGTTTTACGTGTGTTGTGTGGCTTTCACGGTGTGAGAACTCATAAAAGGTGTAAGGCGGCCCATAAACGCCTAGTCAAGGTAAAGTCCACGCGTGGTGGAGTGAGCGCTTGTGTGTGTGCGCGTCATAAAATGTGCGTAAAAGTTGTGCTTGTGGCATTTATTGATAAAACGTTTGAGCAATGAATTTTTGTTTAAGCAAAGGCTTAAAGGTGAAACGGATACAAATTTTATCTACGTCTGGGTATGGGGAGCAAGTGATAAGGATTCTTTAATTTGAACGAAATTAAGGCAGGGCGTTTCTAAGAAAACCCAACAGATATGTTTCAAAAATGGAAAGCCATCTTTGAATGTTCCAGATTTATTTTCTTCGTGTCCATCTTTCGGATGGGAAAATATGGATACTCTTGTTGTATAACTCCCTATTTCACACAGGGCACAGCATAAGCCGAAGCTGCGAAAACCCACATCTTGCGTTCACACCAAACTCGCAGCTTAAAAAATATCTGACAGCTCTGTATGAATAAAACAGTACAAGATAATATTAGAAAGAAAATTTTAACAAAATGGAGCAAGTAGGAGATTAGAGCACAGGAAGAGAAAGACATGAATGAAAGTTCTTGTGGGATGCACAAGTCAACACACGCGAACCACTGAGTTTGGTTGCCAGCTTGCATTATTGGAAATGTAATCTCTACTAGGAGGTAGATCGGTATGGCCCATGGTAAGTTCATGTCATTACATATACCTTCTTGCAATAGAAGGAAAGGTTTGGCCAATTGTGGGTGAAGCCTTTTTCAGGGAGTTGCTTCGGATGTAAAAAGACTTCCAGGTCTTTCCCATCGGGACACTAATTCGAGGCGGTGTATTTTGATTTTGACTGGAAAAGCAATTTAACTACAAGCTCTACAAATGCAGGCGGGTTGTGGAAAACGCGTTTGGACACTTCGAAGCTATGTTGGGAAGTGTTGGGAAATAATTTGCGCATGCGTCGTACACAACTTAATAATTGCATCTGAAGAAGCACCTGAAGGATTTTCCGAAGTGCCCACTCTTATCGAGAGGGAACAGCCCAACTAATATTATTGAAAGCTGCGCCGCAGCTTGAATACTGAGACTATTGAGTTTGGCTCCTATGAATTCGCAGTAGGAAAATTTTTCGCAGCTTCGACATTGACAATTTTTTCGAAGCTGCGGCCAGTGTGAAAGGGATATAACTTATAAATTTGAATATCAAAAACATTTATAGACCCTTTAAATCATTTTTGTAGACATTTCAACAAAACGTGGACATAAAAAGATAATGCTCTGATTTTGTTGATTTATGTTTAGTTGAAAGTTTTGTAATTGTGTGGAAGTTTATATTGAAATGAATGCTGCTTTGACATGCCAGTGGTTCTGCTGGGGAACTCGGCATTTAATTTTTCAGCACTGGAAGACTCAAAGTCATTTAACTACGCCCAGTCCAAGGCTTTGGCTAATTAAATTCCCGCTTTTGGCAGAATTGGCAAAAGATTTTACAATCGGTGCAATAAAACTTCAATCATCATAATGGCCTTCCCAAATAGTGTCATTTCGGGCTCTTCGATAGAGCTGGCACATGCACGTCAACAACCTGAGCACACCAAAGCCTCCAATGATTTCGATATTCCTTAAGAATTAATAAGACGCGCCATAACATCGTACCTTATGCCTCAACAACATAGTTAAAATAAAGCTAAAATATGATTTTACATTCTAGTTTTAACCATTTCTGTCACATAAACTTACAAATAACAAGTAAATTCAGAGATTATCTGCCATATAGTAGCTTTCTAGAAGGTGTGAAATCGGGGCCTTAGTTCTCAATGCATCAACCCCATATACATAAAATTACTCTAATAAATTTAGTCTACGGCATATCTATTCGACTAGATTTTCATCGAACCTAAATTTTTTTTTTATTAACAATTTTTTTTATTTGAATCATTTTGTGAAATAACTTTGAACCTTTATAACTTCTCAAGAAGCCTTCTCTGAAATACGGCGCTTGCCTTCTCCATGCGCTCCAAGACTTCAACCCGCTCGCCACCCAAGCGCTTGAACTCCTTTGTCTTCTCCTATGATGCTGCCACTAGACCTTCGCCCAACTTTTCAGCCACGCGTTGAAAAATATGCGAGAATAGCACTGTTAGAATGTTGAAAAAAAGTACCAAATCCATTTAGGGCAAATGGCATCATTTTTACGAAATGACAAGAAATAAAAAGGCAAAATATTGGAAAGTTAACTTCGGCTCGGCCGAAGTTTTGTATACCCTTGCAAATTCCATTGAAAACAAAAAAGGTTTTTAAAATTAAGACTACTTTTTGGACCTTACTTTTCTATGGGATGTCTTTTCTATATAGATGTCTGATTTCGACCAAACTTGGTAAAATCATGGAAAAGCATAATACACTGTTAATTTCGAAATTTGGAGGCGATCCCATTTAAAACAAAAAAAATTGTTCTCACTAGAACTTCTTTTTCGACCGATCATTCATACTGCAGCTATATGCTATAGTCATCCGATTTTGATAAAACTTTGTAGAAAAGTGTTTAAGTATATAAAATAAGAATATGCCAATAAATAAGGACTTTTCATTATAAAAAGAACAAAAAAGTTTTTCTCACTAGAACTAGTTTTTCGACCGATCGTTCCTATGGGAGCTATATGCTATAGTCATCCGATTTCAACCAAACTTAGTGAAATCATGGGAAAGGAATGTAAACTTAAAAATACGCACTGTGGAGGCATTTCCATTAAAAACAAAAAAGTTTTTCTCACTAAGTGTAGTTTTTCGACCGATCGTATCATCCGTCATCTGATCCGGCCAGTTCCGACAAATGTGCAGCGTATTTGTATCAAAAGACTTGGTGAAACTTTGGTGAAGATAGCTTTCAAATTGACGGAGGAGATAGCATAGAAACAGACGGAGAATATATATACTTTATGTGGTCGGAGATGCTTCCTTCTGTGCGCTTACAAACATCCCACAAAGATTTTTTAATACCCTCCTCAGGGTATAAACACTATTTCATACCCCCACCCTCCCCCAACCCGCACGAACACCGCGCCAAGGGTATAAAAACATAACGTTGCTCGTTGTGCGGGATATCTTATTTGTCACAAAAATAACGGTGGTTTTTGATAAAGACTAAATGAGACCGGCCTCTTTATAACCCTCTTAAAAATATAAAACCAAAACAGCCCTACCGAGAAACGCTTCTTTATAAAATTACATAACGGCCTGCCCCCCCCCCCCCCTGCCCCTAACGACTCTTGGACCTCCCCCACATTGCCGACGAATATAGCCGGATCAAGCACGGGTCTACTTCTACCATCTGCTCAGCTAGGATGCAACCGTTCGTTGTATGATACAAAGGACTCTACAACGAGCGCTTGCGTTTGATGCTCTGCTAAGGTAAATTAGATTTTCTGGTATCCCTCAACTTTGTAGCCCCTGCCATATGCACTCCCTGTTTACGCCGTCGAAGTCATTAGCGATGTCTATAAAAGCCATTGTTCCTAGTACAAATCTTTAACTCCTTTTTTCTTATTTGATCTAACAATCGATTTTCAAAACGCAACCAAAGCTGTGTAATTTTAAAACACAACTTTCCTCCTACAAATTTTGCACATCATCTCATTTTTCAAAATTTCCTATTAATTTTCATTTATTTGCGCTGAAATTTTCCGCAGCTTCCTTTCGCTCATTTGTGGCTTTTACGAGGAAATTTGTATGCACGAAAATGTTGTAATTAAAATTGTGCCAGGCTAACAATCGTAACCAAACAGCTGCTAAAAAAAAACTTTTCAGTTTGTGGCTAGTGAGAAATAATACGCATACGCAGTGTGGCACGCGTTTTAATTGCCGCTGCGTGCCTTTATGAAGTGCGCATAAAATCTACGCTATGAGTAGCAATGAGCATATCGAATAAAATACAACTGCAGTTTGGTGGGAAATTGAAATTTTGGGAAACTCTAAGCCCCCCCCCGGTTGGCCAGCAGCCAAGAGGGAAAAACTTTCGCAGCAACAACAATTTCCTCAAGGGATAGAAACATTAAAAAGCGAAACTGTAAGACACACTCCTTCTCTCTACATGACTTGACCATTATGCCAGCCAACGACTGCATAAATTTCCTAGGAAAATTGTCGTTAGGCAAACGAGTTGAGGCTTAGCGCCTGGCAGTGTGCACAATGTGTTTGAGCATATGACTATGCATATTTGAAAGGCAATTTCCCTCTTTCACTTTGGCTGTACATCGATGCAAATGCAATTTCAGCATGTTTACAGACACTTTACTTTGTCTCTCCAGAGGCTCTTTACAATTTTATTTCACAGCCTGGACACCTGCCGCCCCAAAGACAGCTGTTACTTGCGACAATTTTCAATCATTTCAATCGTAAATTTTTCACTTCCGCATCCGTTTATCGATCAACACAGCGGACATTTTACAATTTTCGCACTTAAACCGCAAATTTCTGTTGCATTTTTCATTAAAAATACATGACCTGGCAATTGTGGCAGCAGCTGGGCGGCAGCATCAAAATGTCACTGGCAACATCCCATGAATGGCCGTGTATCCGCTTATGCAGTCATGTGTGAGTGGGGGAATGCAATGGCGGATCCAAACACGTTACACGAGTCTGCAATTACATATGTAAATATTCACGTGTAGATGGCACATTACGGTGTTTTTTTTTTTGGGACAGGGATGGATCCATGTGAATATCCACCTAAATCCACAGGAGGGAAATATTCAAAAACAAAATATTGGTAAATCTAGTTCTATTTTCAATTTAGCCACAAAAAATAAGATCAATAGAAGCGAACTCACTAAACTCCACAGGAGACGGAAATAGATTACCCAACTTTAACAAAAAAAAAGAAAATTGAGTACACGGAGATATGGCCTTAAATCTAGTTTATAGACTTGCATACCAAAACACCCCAACACCCCCCGGAAGACCCTCGCCCACCACCCCCCCCCAGACCACACCACGAGACGGCCACGCCAACCCCGAGCCCCACCCCCCCCCGCTCGGTGGAGCCGTTCGCGCCCACCGAGCCCCCGCCCACCTCCTCGTGGGCCACAGTTTTTGCGTTTTGTTTTGGATCAGTGTTTGCCGGCAACTACGCCACCGCCCGGCCTCAGTCGAACAAGCGCCCCCCCCCCCAGGGCGTCACTCCCTCGCCATTGGAGTACACAACCCCCCCCACCCCACAAGCCCGGCTCCGGGAGCCCCTGGCAGACCCCGCCCCAGCACCAGCTCCCCCACCAAAGCACAGTCACCCACACCGAACCAAGGTAAAGAGCAAAAAAAAACGCGAGGCCGTTGTCGCTTCTTTTAGGGCGTATTCGGATGCAAGGCGAGCGACGCCGCGCCCAGGGATGAACCGAGCCCCAGGTAGGCCCAGTCACCGAATTTTAGATGTCTGTCTTCAAATGACCCCGCCGACCAGGGCAAAGCCGTCAACGGAGCCGCCAACGAGCTGGCGTGGGTAGTAACGAGACTCCCGGCCACTTAAAAAGGTCACGTGTCCTATTCCACCAAAGGTATCCAGCATGTGAACCCCCCAGACTAAGCAGCATTGCCGCCATCTAATCTTTTGGATCGTTTAGGTCCACTGTGGCACTGTGCGAACAGCTTGCCGAGTTGGCGGTTTGCCACAGTTTAACGGTCACGCTAGTCCACGTCGCAGGCGAGGACCGCGCTCGTACCGCTAACGTCCGTTTCTGTCCACGTGTGGGGTCCAGAACAGAGAGACCAGTAAACCGGCCAGATGGATTGAGTTGCTAGATCGTATGTATGAGTACGACATCTGTCCAAGAAAAAAACCGACACATGAGTTTTCTTACAATGACCATTTACTGTTGACCCTCGCGCATTTACGGAAATTTTTAATAATGAATTAAGTGCAATTGTTACTCTTCTATTGTATTAGTAAAAAATGTCTCCTTAATTTTATTTGCTCCCGCAAAGGTAAACAACAGACCAGTCATATGATGCAGTGACGCGACGCGTAGAAACACCTGTAATTTATCGTTAACCGGATCGTGACAGACGCGTAGGGAACGCTCAGAGCGACAACGTCGATAATTAGAAACAAGAGAAGTCGGTCCGACTATAACATACTCTACCTAGTCGCCTCACCGTTGCCACCGCAGCCATATTGTAAGTTTTCCTTATAACCGACAACCGTGATCCGATCTTTACCATTCCTGCGGATCGTAAATAATTCTGATACTAAATATGTCCAGGGAACGAACCTCTAGAGAAGGCGCCAACGCACCCCACCAGCGCTCCTAGCTACCATCTCATGTAGTGCGCTCTAACAGATCTACCCTGAGGGAGTACAGAACGATTGGTCGATGTCATCCGGTCCGGTGATTTAAAAGGTTGAAGACTTGAGACAGATTATCTGTGAGATTTCGTAAATCTGTTCCCCGGGTGCCTTACTGATTTTCAGTTGTCCCGACCTCTGAAAATTGGAAATGTCGGTGTACTTTAAACTGAACTGCATTAATCTTGACTTTATTTAGGAACTAGCTCCTTTTATTTTTTTTTTGGGCATTTACTAAAAATGTTTGTTTACCTTTAACATTTCGTAACTCCTACCTTGTCTGGCCCTACCCATATTGAAACATACCAAATTCTTATCTCTCATCTGGTTATCAATTGCCATCAAATGTCAATGCCAGTTGTCTTCTTGTGGTAACTATATTCCCCACAGCAGCAGCAGCAGCCGCAATTGATATAAAAACCCACTTCAACAAGAAGAATTTTTCAATTCAAATCAAGGCGTCCTCCACACAGTTTCAAGGTATAAAATGAGGCTCCAACTCTTAGTTATTCTCCTCTCCGGCTGCTGTCTCTCACCTGTTTGCAGTCAATTGCAATGTAATTCTGTTGCCAACTCGCACCAAAAACGCATTGTCATACGCAGTCCCACGACCCGGCAGCTGAGCGAGCTGGACCACTGCCAGTACGAGGTGGCGCCATGGAGCAGCCAAGTGTGTCAAGTGCGCATCGATTTCGTAAGTTTGGAGCTGTTGCAGCCGCAACTGAATGCCAGCACCAAGTTGCTGGAGTGCGTGGATTTTCTGCAGATTCAGCGATTCCGTCTCTGTGGTCGGAACAGTGGCCAACATTTATATGTGCCGCTGCGGCGTGGTCAAGTGCTGCAGCTGCGTTTCCAGCTGGCCACACGTTCGTTACAGTCCGCCTGGCAGCTGACATTAACCCAACTGGAGTGTCCACGTGGCGGAGAGGTGGCAGTTCAACGTGATGAATCGATTGCCTTGTCCACCGTGCGTCCCATGCTGCCATTTTTGAGTAATCTTTTGCCACGAACCATATTTGGTGGAGGAAGTGGCATTGGTTCGGGTTCGGGTCCGGCTGTACAATTGATTCAGTCACTGACATCACCATCCCTGGATGATCTGAATATGCTGGCACCCTTGGGTTGTGATCAGTATTGGCAGAGTTTGAAGGGTGGAATTGTTAGCTTCAATTTTGCCAGCGGCATTTATATGCCCAATCTGAAGTATGTAATCTGTGTGAGAGGAGCCAGCAATAGCGAGATAAGGTGAGTTGAATTGACAATGAGTCATATGTGAGTCAGAAGAAGCTACACCATCTGAAATTCTAATAATGGCTTTTCAGACTGGTTCTTGGTGTAAACCTTCCTTAGTTTATCTGGTTCCTAAGAACCGCTTATCAGACTTGCTTATAATAACCTTCCCCTACTTCACACAGCTACCACATTGATCACTTTGCTTTGTCCAAGACAAACATCAATGTGGCCGGACCCGGATATGATGCGGATTGTCACAGTACTGTAACAACTGTTGGACGTGCAGCGGACTATCTGCTCATACCCAACTCATATATGGCCCAGAATCCGACCCTGCAACCTACTTATTACTGTGGCAATGGACTGGCTGGCAACAAACTCATCGCACGTCCGCCATTTGTCATTTACTTCTCCAGCGATGCGCAGACAAGTGCATCCGAAACGGGCTTCCAGTTGACCTACACAGTGCAGCAGCAGCAGCAGCAACAGGAGCGGCAAGGGGAATTGTAAATGCAACCAAATTGGCATAAATAAAGCCATAGTCTTAACTAAATCAGTGCGCACACAAGCAAGCAGGAATTGACATTATTAAATGTTGCACTGATACGGGGATTGGTTTGGATAGAGAGAGCATTCCATGGTTTTGCGGGTTGCCTTAATTAAATAGCTGCCTGAAACACACAATGCAGTACATATAAACATACGTTTGAAATACCAATAAATGAACAGGCGCCAGTGCAGAAGTAGATAGGAATATTTGAGATGGCTTAAGACTTATATTAAAATTTATTTTAAATTGTGCAGCATTTGTTTTTGAGGTAAAACATATTTAATTTCGGTACGGAGGATTTTAGTAGGGGTAAAATTTGATTTCAGCGTCACGCGTCACGCTGGGCGGAGGGAGGGGTGTGCAATATCAGTTGGCTGGCCAGGCACACCAACCCGCACACACACACACACACCACACAAAAAAACAAACAAAATAACAACACACAAACACACACATAAGCGAAACACAAAACACCCTCTAGTACTGCCGACCAACGCTGTATCAACGTTTCGTCGACGATTTTGTGACTGTCGTCGACCCACCCTTATACCCCTTACAATGTGTTCGACTGACGTATTTTGCAAGGCGATGTCCGCTCAATACTTTAACGGATCTCCAGGCACGCTAGGTCGACGCAATGCCATGCAGGAACCGACATGAGCGACGCTCGATAGACGAAATGCCATGCAGAGAAGCGACATAAGCCTCAATCGTTGTCGTCACGACGCATCACCGTACAAAGAGCAACGCTGGGTTGACGCAAAAACTGTGACTGACCCCAGCCGTACTAGAGGGCAATAACAAAAACAAATACAAACAGAAAAACAAAGACAAAACCAAACACTAAGACAAGGACAAAAACAAACACATAAACAAAGACTAAAACAAAGACAAAAAAGACAAAAACAAACACAAACTAACAGAGAATACTGAGTATCTAAAATTTATCATCGAGTACTTAGACCCGAATATTTAGAATCGAGTGCTAAGTACCGAATACTTAGTCTCTAATACTTAGTATCGAATAGTTAGAATCGAGTACGCAGTATCGAGTACTTGGTATCGAGTTCTTGGTATTGAGTACTTGGAATCGAAAATAAGTATCGAGTACTTAGTTTCGAGAACTTGGTATCGAGTACTAAGTACCGAATACTTAGACTCTAATACTTATTTTCGAATACTTAGAATCGAGTACAGAGTATCAAGAACTTGGTATCGAGTACTTAATTTAAAATGGCTTGACACAACCCCAAAGGCCCAAAGTCGAGCTTCTCTCAATCTCTTGGCTTGTGCGCTTCTAATTTTTCGCACAAGAGAAAGGGACCTACAGTTTAACGCCGAATCCGAACGGCAGTTTGAGATGCTTTTGCATGGCTAATTACTACAAAGCTGGCGCCAACAGCAGAGAGGGGTGACCGGGTGTAAAGTTTATTCAAAGAAAAAACTTTTTACTAGATGTTCCGAGGCGGGATCGAACCCACGACCTCTTGCTCAGCGGTCACGCACACTAGCCGCTGAGCCACTCGGCCAGCTACCAGAAAGGTGTAACTTTTCTTTTTTGCAATGACGTATTAAAAATTATTGTTGCATGCATAGTTTGAGACATAAGATTTTGTATCTATACTACCCGAAAAGGGTTTTAAACGTTTTCAAAATTTTGTTGTGCACGAAAAATGTGTGGTACGCCACTATGTTACATTTAACTACATATATCTACAATCTTTACTATGTCGCATTGCAGAAGTTTTTTGACTGTCACACCGTGTAATTTTCAAAATGTAAATGGCAGGCATTAATGCATCGCTCCAAAAAAAAATATTTAATTCACAATTGCAAACTTTGGGAGGTACAGAGTATATTATAGTCAAACTTGTTTGATTAAAATTACTCAGTTTTGGTAGCGATTTGAAGCTCAAATGCTTCCCTAACCTTGGGATCTCTGCCTGGAAGAAAACACAGCGACCAGAAAATCTAAAAAAATAACTGATAAGCCTTCTCCCCTTTGGTTTTCTATCTTTAAAATTTTCCGGTATGGGAGGACCCTGATTACAACTTTCTCTTGATGAAGTAAAGTAAGCCTGGTAGGCCTGCATATTGTTATGTTTTCAATGTAAATAGCTTGTCAATTGGTCAAATGGACTACTAGATTTCATGTCTCATGCGTCGAACAGTTTAAGAAACGAGAAAGCAAAGATAACTTTGACTGTGCCGAAGTTTTAATCAAGGCTGCAAACCTCTGAAATTCTGCAGGAGGTTCGGTCCGCGGGTTCGAACCCGTTGTAATGTCTAAGGTTCGGTTCACGGACTGGTTCTTGCTGCCCCTGAACTCTAGGTTCTGGTTTGAACCCTTGGTTCGCATGAACATAAACAAATTTTGACTTTCGATTTATTAATTCGTGAAAAATTAAATTTATATAACTTTCTCTCCATATGCTACATGCACTTTTTGCTCACATAATGTTGAAATGGTCACATTAATGTTAATGCTCTGCTAATTAACATAGGGAAAGGCTATGGAACACTAATTGCCCTGAGTAACGGGTATATCGAAGTCGGGCAGGGCCGATTTTAACTTACGCTCTCGTAATGCACTTCATGTCGATCGTTTCTCTGGCAGTATAGAAAATAGTAATCCGATCCGACAGTTCCGATATATAAGCAGTGTGCAGTAAAAGAAGTATATAATGTTTTTTAAGTAAATACTTGTTGCACCAGAAATTCTTGTGAAATAAATCTAATCTAAAGAAGACTCTGTGCAAAATTTCAGCTCAATACGGGTACTATTTATAAGACGGCAACTGGTAACACTAATGTCAATAGTTAAAATCTGGTAATACCCAAATAAAGTTTGACGCATTTTAGCATAAACGGTCCCACAACGTTTTGATGCGCTATTTGTGTTGTTTTCAAGGAATTGAAAAATAAATTTGGCTCCAAAATGGAAATTTAAAGATAGTTTTGTTGATATACCTTAATGGTGGGCTTCCAAACGTACCAAACGTTTGGGCAAAATTCTTTTTAAGCGTTGATGGTGCCCTAGAAATCTCTAGAAATTTTCGTATAAATGCTTGTGTTGAAACTGCGACCAGATGTATGTGAAGTGGCACAAAAAATGCTCGGTTGCTAGATCAGAAGACGAAAATTGAGCAGACTGTTAAAGGCCAAGTACATTTGAGCAGTCGGTTCCATATCGATGAACATACACCATATGAACTAACAACCAAAGATAAGCTCGTCATTTTACAGATAAAGTAATAAAATTTAAATTTAAAAGGCCAAAGTTCCTACGAAAAATTCTAAAGATTTTCGGGTCTCCCTGAAAATTAAATATCGAATATTTAAATTTTGTTCTACTCTACATCACGGCTTCGTCAAGCTTGTTGCATTAAATTGGTAAGCAGCTCTTAATAATTGTTTCACTCTTCTCAGAATACCTAACCACCACTAGTTTTTTTGTCCAAAATTCTCCAAAAGCAAAAACTCCAAAGAGAAAAACTCAGAGAGCACCAAACATTGTTTTGTAAATACAATTCTAGCATTTTGGCAAGCCAGCGTTCGACCGGCAACGCCTGCCCTGAAGTATAAAAGTGTTTTTGACTCGAAAAATAAATTTTTTGCTCTAATTTCATGGCTCCTCCAACTGGTACTTGCAACTGCAAAATTAATTTTTGCGTAGTAACGAAAATTTGTATACTTTTTTTTTGTAAATTCCACAGCTGCTGTCAACTTTTTTGCAACGCCTGTTCCACGCCAAACGCGCCATGCTATTTGGGTTTCCTCCGAAAAAAAAAACAAAATAGTGTGCTTTATGCTGTACAATGCATAGAAAATTGCAGACATAAATTTTTCAAAAAATAGACAACAGTTTTATAGTTAGACAAACATTTTTTTAGGAAAAGCTGTGGTAATCCTTGTAGCTGAATTTTAAAACAGATTGCGTATGTTTATTTAGTATTCAATATTTGACATTTTGTTAAAAATAAAATAAACTTTTGTGCAACAGCTGCAGCAACTGTGAATAAAATAAATAAATTAAAATTGAATAAAGATTTTATTTAATATTTCCCGCACAAGAGTAGTGACACCTCACTTGGTAAAAGTTCAAGGACAATCGAAGTCCAATATAAGCACAAGCTCCCTCAAGCGATATAAAACTGACCTCGACATTATTATCAGCGATGTCCTTGCCTCAATGGCCAGAAAAAAACACAAGCATTTTCATGGACTTAAATGCCAATTAAATAACATTAAATTGTGCGAAAAATGAACCCAACAACAGGCTCTTCTAACCGAAAAAAAAAACACAACAGACTGCGTTCTTGTGCCGAAAGGCTGTCAACATGACAAAGGAAAAAAATTAAGCAGCTAAACAAGGTTTTATAGACGGCCAGCATAAATAAACAAACAAACAACGAACCAATGGAACTGGACCCTGGCCCAGACCCAGACCCAAGTGAATGCATAAGCCCGGGCAGCATGACACACAAACATACTTAGACTTGGACCACACACAAAAGCCAAAGCCAACAACATAATCTACGGGTTGTCAGCAAACCCAAAAGACCATAAAGGCAACAGAGACAAGAAGCACAAGAAGAAGTAAATGAGATGGAGAGAGACAGTGAGAAAGTGAGGAGCAGGGAGAGTAAACAAATTAGTATGCAAGTCAGGCAGCAGATTAGGACACCAAAGTTTTTCGCGACATAAACGGACAACAGTCGAAGCAACAATGGAAGGCTAAGCTTATGAAAGCGTCAGTCCACACACACACACACACCCACTTACTCGTTTATATTTTTTAAATCATTTTTTAGGGATTTTATTTTGTGGTAGGCAAGGTAATGATGTCGGTCAGTGACGCGATATGTTGCTCAAACAAAACCGCAGCAGAGGGAGATAAAATTCAAGTTTAAAAAATTGTGTAAGGGGGTTCAAATGGGTGACAGCCTGCCACACAATGAACACAGCAGCCGAAGTATCAACCATTCGATTTGCTGCTAAATACAGTAAACTTTATAGCCAGCTTTTAGGGGCATCAATAAAACTTTTAATAGTAAAGCCGCAAATCTGCTAATCTAAACGTTCAAGGCGACTGAAAAAACATTCAGTAGATTTAAAGAGTATAACTTGAACTGACTTGCTTGTTAACATTTTCGAATTGTAATTCATTTTCGATTTTTGGACATAAAATTTTGCGAGAAAATAAATCTATGTAGATCTTTCTCTTCCTATGTCAGATATCTTAGTCAAGCGAATACTACTTTGATGGTGAAGACAGGGCAGGACGCTCGAAAGATATCCAATAAATTATAGTAAAGTTCCAGAATGAGATAAGAATTCGCATATACATCTAGGGCGGATTCTGGCAGACAAAAATATTAGAAGTCTTTTCCTTTACAAAATCAAACAAAATCAAAAGCAATGATGATCTCTATTTTGTTCTCAGATGCAGTTTTAGTGCCGATTGTGCTCTGCTCGAACGATTCTTATCGCAACTTCGTGTCAATACGACACTTTAAACAGGGAAATCTTCAGTCTACACTTCAATAACACAAAAATTCGATAATGCAATGGTTTCAAGTCCTTGATGAAACTGCAATGGATGAGCCATCCAAAAACGCGCATACCCTAAAACCTCCTTAACATGAAAATAAATAAAGTCGTCCTCCAGTTTACAAGCCCAGACTAACCTGTGCTGTAAAATTGAGTTGTTGTCCCTGGCATAGCATTAAGGGCCCTCATCGTTGTCTGGGTGCTGCCTTTGGAATTCTTTTTTTTTTTGTGTGCTGTTGTGTTTTTATTTTTGGCTCTTTAGGGCGTTTGTTAAATATTTCATTAAAAATTCCTTACACAACTGCACAATGCTGCGGTCAAAATGTGAGATGGACAGGGAAAGCAAATCTCTAGCAGGAGAGGACTTTAATGCCCTGTCGTCACTACAACTGCATTTTGCATTTTCGCATTTTGGGCCAAATGTACATTTTCTCCCATACAAAAATATATGGCCACCTGAGATGGCAGCAAGGTGCATTTTGTAAAAATGTAGTCGCATTACTCGTTAGCCATTCGATTGTTCGATAGTTTCTATTCGATACTCGACTATTTTTGTCTAATTTTGACAAAGTTTCCAACACTAAATGACAGAATTTTCTATATCTAAAATTCAATTAAAACTTATAAGCAATGGTTAGAACTTGCAATTCTATTTAACAGAAAATTGACATGATGATCTTTAACTTCAATTATTAAAACAATTTCTCATATGTAACTGCATTATACATTGTACGACAGATGTTTTCAAAATGAAATGAAAAGACACAAAGGACGAAACTTTTCAGTGATGACGATAACTTTTTTGAAAATGTGCTTCAGTGAGGAAGCCACACTATAAGCAAGGGGGTTTCCGAGACATTCTGCATTAGAGGGTCCAAAAATATTAATAATTAGACCAGAAATTTAATCAATAAACAGAATTAAACAAAAGAGCAAGATTAGATTTGTATTTAGATAGATTTGAGATGGAGTTCCTAAACATTATTAAACAGAAATTATACTGTAAACTTTTAGCGACATTTATTGTCGCAACTTACGTCGAATTCAAGTAAACTCTAATTCGCTAACATCAAGAACTTTTCCCCATAGGCGAAAAATTTTGACTAAAATGGTTCCTTTATATAAAAGTGTCATATCAGCCTTAGTTCTAGTATAATCTGCATATTTTCGAATATTTTCGACTTTGAACTTTAAGTAAGAATCCGACTTCTTAATTCATCTGAAGGGAAATCGAAAAGGTGAAAACCAATTACTACACAGGAAAAAAAAAAATTTGCTGCATTGCGCTTGTCAAAACGGCAAATTTCACTCGCTAAATGTAGAAAACATTAAGTTACAAGCGGAACGAAGAAACACTTTTATGCTGTATGTAGAAATAAAAATAATAACGCGGCAAGTAGAAAAGTAAAATGCAACGTGGGCAAAGGACATAAGAAAATCATCTTCTTTTCCAATATCTATTTAGTTTTTAAACAACAACCTTAATAACACACGAAAGCTTAAGGTTTTCCACTTTAACAATTGGATATTGGAAGCCATGAAAACGAAACGAAAATTGTAGCTCAAAGTCAGTACGGAACTCTTATACGTATTTTTCATTTTTATTTAAATAAAGGTCATGAATTGAAATTGCAAAATGGTACATGTGGAAAATCCACACGCTGTTGATCAAACTCCCTCTTAGTCATTTGTAGCTTTTCTTCATTTAATGTAATTAGCGGCAATGGCCTGATATTGCTTGATAGTCGTATGCACTAAGATGCCGGCTTTTGTGGTACAGAGTATACAAATTGCTTACTGGAATTAAGAACTCGATTCCGGCTCCCTTTATGTACTGCAATTTTTGAATCAAGATTGTTTGTTCTTATTTCATAAAACCAAAAGGCTGTTTTTGACCTTTGAATGATTCGAACCTTATTTAAGTACACCCAAGACTTCTCTTCTTCTAGACAGCAGATGAACTTACCATTTGTTCTATTATTTTTTAGCTTATGGATATGTAGAGGATGTGAATCAGCCCTTAGTGTGTTTGTCAAATATTTTCATACTTTTAAAACAGTTTAGTATTTTAATCAAGTGTTTTGTGTATTGTACGGTTTTTCATTAGTTATCTTATCTATGATTCTATTGTGGGAGTGCCCACACAATGCATATGACAGTATAATGAAATTATTTGTGAATAATAGCAAATCTATTCATCTATACATACGTATACAAAAAAGTGAAAGTTTGTATTTTTGTTTATTTGACCCTTTTGGGCAGCTGAACCGATCTTCATGAATTTTTCACATTTACTATGTTCTTGTCGATCAGGAAAGTTTCATAGGCTATGTCTCATGTCTGTGAAATGGACCAAAAACCTCGAAATTTGCTAAATAATACCGTTCATCAGATTGCAATGGAACTTTGGGGGAATGGTTCGACGCTTGCAGGGAAGGTTTCCAAGTAGAAGAAATGCGCGGAGAATGAAACCAAAGCCGCAAAATTTGCAAAATGTTCGATTGTAATGAAACTTTGGGGAATGGTTGGACGCTTGCCCGCGAAGGTTTCTAAACTGAAGAAATGGGTGGGAAATCGTCCCAAAATCGCGAAATTTAAAATACGCTTTTCAGTTCATTCGATTGCGATAAAACTTTAGGCAATGGTTAGACGCTTGCTCAGAGAAAAATAGAGAATTTCACACTTGGATCAAAATTTTTGTACTCTATAGTTTGATAAGAGTGAAAATTTGCGATCCAAGAACGAAATTCTTAATCCAAGTATGAATGTTTGATACCGTTTTTCTTGATCCAAGAGCTGTCATTCTTCATCCAAATCACAAAAATTCTTTGTAAAAAAAAGGGGGGGGGAGAGCTTAGGGTGATTTCGAAGGGGGAGGGTTGCCTGGGAATTTTGGGTGGGGGCGGTGAGGGATTGGTACCAACCACACCAACTCCATTTATTATGAACTATTTATATATTTTTTTTATTTTATTTCTTACTTACCTTTACTGCGACTCGAACTCGGGACCTCGAAAGACTGCACTCACATATAAACTAACTAACTCGATTGTTTCCCCACACACCCCTCTCTACCCAAAAAAAAAACGATACAGTGAGAGCGGGTGCATCACTGTTCTCTCTAATGTGCTTGCTCTCCCCTCTCAGTTCCTTTTCCTCACCCTCCTCGCCTAAAATCACCAAACAGAACGAATTGAGCTCGATTTCAAACGCGAAATTGTTAAAAATTCAAGAATGAATAAATTTTTTTTCAAGAGCATTCGTACTTTATTTATTCGTTCTACTTTTTTTCTGTGTGTGAGAGCATATAAAACAAATACATGCCAATTTTGAGCACATTTCCATTGAAAACAAAAAAGATTTTCAAACTTAGGCTACTTTTCGTACGCTACTTTTCTATGACAGCTATACTATATAGATGTCCGATTTCGACCAAATTTGGTGAAATCATGAAAAATCATAGTAAACTAAGATATACAAAGTTTGGAGGCGTTTCAATTGAAAACAAAAAAGTTTTTCACTAAAACTAGTTTTTCGACCGATCGTTCCTATGATAGCTATATGCTATAGTCATCCGATCCGGCCGGTTTCGACAAATGTGCAGCGTATTTGTACCAAGAGACATCGTGCAAAGTTTGGTGAAGATAGCTTTCAAACTGACGGAGGAGATAGCTTAGAAACAGACGGACAGACGGACAGACGGACAGGGCTAAATCAACTCAGCTCGTCGTGCTGATCAAGAATATTTATACTTTATGTGGTCGGAGATGCTTCCTTCTATGCGTTACAAACATCCGTACAATTTTATAATACCCTCTGCAATTGTATAAAAAAGGGAGGGAAAATGACTTCCTAAAGGTTTCTCTCCCCAGGGCCCAATGGATTCCAAAACTAAGTCCGCCCCTGTACTCTATCAACAATCTTGCTTATCACTTGAGGTATCTGTGACACTAAATGATAATTTCCATTTGATATGAAATATACAATAAATATTTTAGACTCTAACTCAAAGCATATGGCAAGTTAGCTAGCACAAAAATGTACAAAAATATAAAATTGCACAAAACATAAAACAATTAAACAAAGCTTTTAATTTGGTCATAAATCAAGTCAATTTTTAGAAATAAATTGTAATAAAGTAGAATATTTATAAAGCTTTGTGTGTTGAAATAAATTAAAATGTGTTGACACACAATTGCTTTGGCCAGTGGCAATTTGTTAGAATTCCATTGAAAATATAGAAAAACAAGAGAAAGTACATTTTTAATCACCTGACAAATGCAATATTTGCTTAGGTATTTTAAAGCACAATTTTAATCTGAAACTTCCGTTCATAAATTGCATTAAACTTGTCGTAACGTTCCATGTAAGCCACCCGCACAGCTTGAACTCCAATCTATTTATTAAAGTTATGGCCCACACATACTTGCCATATAATTTTCATATTTTCATACATTGTTTCTCCCTCTTTTTTGTTTTGCCTTCGGTGCCCAAACAATGTGTGTGCAAAACGTAAGTTTGCGTGCCAGATGCATATAAATTAGTCGCTTATAATATTCTTTTGGCATTTTTCAAATTTCCAACTTTGGTATTTCGTACATATTTACCTGGTGAAAGAGTTCGTACGCCATAAAGTATGCAGCTAACGTGCTCAAGGCTGGCTTTTTACCGAGCAGGGAAAACAGAAAAAACAATTATTAACATATTAATAAATTTTAGCATATTTGAAAGGCCATAATTTTATGTAATTCTAGCAGCTGGGCAACACCTGAACGAAATTGGTTAAACACAGCACCGGAGCACGCCAATTTAAGTGGGGGAATTTTATGGTTTGTTTTTTTTATTTTGGCTTTAAATAGTCTAATGATAGCTTAGAATAACTTAACCTAATCAGCGTAAACAGTCTTATCGGTTGGAGAGAAAGTTTCAAGTGTTTTTGATAGGTTTGTCGAGTGCCTTTGCTGGCTCACTAGCTTCCATCGTACTACGCTCATTGTACCATTTATGATTCCTTGTTATGAATATACCCATTATTATCATAGAAAGTCCAATTATTAATAGGCCAATTCCTGTAAATTGTCCAATGCGGGGCACATTTAATCCAAGCTGGAAGAGAATTGAGAATGTGAGTTGACAATATGGATAAGGGATGTCTACGTAAAACTTATGACAGGGCGGACATCAGTGCATATGAAGAATGAAATGCACCGAAACAAACTAAATATGGCTGTTTTGGGTTAGAAATGCGTAGATTTTGCTTCAAGATATTAGATGTTGCTCAGTGTAATTAGGCTATTATGGTATTCACAAGTTTTCGTAAAATGGCATGAGAAAATAATCAACCTTCGGTTATGTTTTTGACTTTTATAAAATTATTTAAAGTATGCATTAGGAATACTTGGTTTTGTGCTCATCTATTATGAAAATATAGCTACGTGCTTTACGGAATTGGCGTTGGCTGAGGGGAAAGGCTTGAGATTGAGTTTAGCTGGGTAGAAGCAGAAAGAATAGTTTGCAATATTTTAGCAACCTACCCAGGTAAATGGACTCAACAATGGATGCAGCCTGCAGCAAAAAACAAATTACAACACAACCAATGCGTTGCCCATGTCTTCTGCTCTCCAAATTGAGCAGTCTCCGTTGAGCAGTCACACTGTACCCTTAGCTGAGACCCCAGCGGAAAATCTTGTCTCTTTAGCTTAAACGATAAAACTTATCGGTGGGGTTCTGTTTTGGTTTTGAAATTATTTCAGTGTTTGGTTCCATATGGGTACCTGGACTTTTTATTCGGTTTACCGGAACTTATGTAAGGCACATCCCGGTAAAACGTATATAAAGAGTGTTCATTGTTATAACTAGAATCATCTCGGAAAATAAACTTTCTACTCTTACTTGGGTAGCTGGAACAGCAAGGCGAACTTTTAAGTTAAAGTCCGATTCAGATTCTGGATCCGGTTTTATTCCCTGCCACCAGCACAAATTAATTGAATTTTGAGGTTAACGCTCCTTTAAAAAAGAAGAGCTATACATAAGGTAGACGAAAAAGGTCCTTAAAGATTCCCAACTTTTAAAAAGATTATAAGTTTGCCAAAAATCGAAACAGGCCGCTAAACTCCATATACGTATATAGATCCGAAGGCTCGCCGAAATGTTTCTTATAAAAACCTTAACAGTTTATCGTTTTGAAAGCAAACAAAAATTCCTTGGTATTTATAAAGGACGCATACCCTTTAAAAGTGCACACAAGAATTCTTGGCTCTGTTAAACTTCCCAGCAAACATTTTTTATCGCGGAAGATAAGAATGCGATTCGCCTAGTAGCCATCGCTTAACTCTAGCGATATCGCTTTATTATCGCATTCTCATCTCCCTACGAGAAGAAATGTGACACTATGCGATAACTTCTGGGCGATAAGAAAGCGTTACTTCTGGGAGATAGGAAAAAGTCTTTTCTGAGCGATACAAACAAAAGCAAAAAAACAAAAAAAAAACTCTGAGGGATAAAATAAGCGTTTCTTCCTGGAAATAAGAATACGATTCTTCCTAACGTTACGAGAAAGTTCTGAAAAACTGCGAATTATCTTAAATTTTTCTAAACTTTATAAGTACACTGACTGGGTTTCGAACTCGGGACCCTCGGACGGAACACGACTAGAATGCCGTCTCTACCAGTTGCACTATCGCACACGATGACTGCTTCATGGCTAAGATTCTACTTATAATGAATTGCCTAAGAGAATTCAACAATTTATTTCTGGCATGTCGTATAGATTACACCACTTGTAATTCTCAAGCTTTTATTCCGTTGACACTCAATATAAAACGGGTAGCTAAAACTTAAGTCTGCTTATTGATGTATCGACAATTTCCCGATTAGATGTTAAAAATGCGATACCTTATGTAATTAGTTTGTCCTCAAACTAGTGCCAGGCTCACCCTTTGACGAGAGAGATAAGTAACAGGACAAAATGTTTGCAGGGTTACACGATGTGACGATGTTTCCACAGTAGTTGACAGTCAGCCATTTAAAAACTGAGATTTACATTCGGCGGTGTTCCAGAAATCTCTAGAGATTTTCGTATAAACGGTGTCATTTCGAACTGCAACTGCTTGCCTTTACATGTGAAGCGTCTCCAAAATGCCAGGCTACTAGATTAGATGACTAAAGTTGAGAGATTTGAAACTGACTGCTCAGCACCAAGTACATTTCAAATGTACAGTTTTCCTTTCCTACAACCTAGTAGGCGACATTATTCTTGACACTTTACATATAAAGTCCTGACAGTTTAGTTCAAAATCCAATCGTTTATACGAAATATCTCTAGAGGTAAACCTTTTAAGCACGACACCCGCATATGGAACACAAGCACCAGTTTATATTTGATGAGGGCTTGATGTTGTTCCAAGTAGCACTACCTTCCAGTTGATATAAAGGAAGATGTAAAACGACTTTGGAGTGGAAACCAAAAAAAGACTGCTGATGAGAGGACCGGGAGGCCCTTGAAACACCACTGTACAAACAACCTTTGTTGCCAAAATGTAATATTCCGAAATATTGGTTAATTTGGGTTGAATACACTAGGCAACAATGTCTAAAATATTGAAGGATTGGTGGTGATTCTAGATTAATTGTGTGTGCTGAACACGAATCCGTGTTCGGAAATGGTCCATTACGTCTAGAATTTTAAGCATTTAAGCTTAAAGTTACTTAAAAGGCAAATTTTGGAACTTTTTATGAACGTTTTGAAGGGTTCCTTTTCATTTTGATTTGAATCACTTTGATATTACATTAGACTATTTTTTCTAAATTTCAATATAACATTTTCCAAGCAATTCTACGATTTTCTTAAGAGGATATATTTTACATAGAATACTTGTGCTGCAACTGACCATATTTTGTGCCATGGATGTTCTTTATAATTTACTTATGAATATAGTGATTTGCCATAGCATCCCAAACAGAAGACAATTTAATAATTTTAAGTACATGTGTTCACAACGATATATCTTAGCTGACGATAAGGTATGCATGTTGTGGAATGCATGTTGTGTAGACTTCTTCGCTTCTAACCTACTGCCAAAAGGAACGTGCATCAGTTTTCATACAGATTATATGCCTTCTATCATACTGCAAAAGTTCGTAGTTTAATTCTTCCTAGTAAATCGAAGTGTGCCAGAAAGCATTCTTTGGGAACCACGTTTCCTCAAATCCGACTGGGTTAGTATTTCATTTAACTGTCGATATAAGCGGGGTATGCAAACAATGACTTCCTCCTTTTTCCTCCTTTTTCGGATTGAGTGTAGTTTGAATATCGAGCTCAATTTAATCTCGGCCAAACTTGCACAAAGCCGATTTCTAGATCAAATCAAGTACGAATTTCGAGCTTAAGTCAATAGGCCCATGTGGCATAAAGTCGGGATCAAGACAAGAATTCCGGGATTGAAAAATCCGAGATCAAGTCAATCCTGTTCGTACTTGGAATGAAAAAATCCGGGATTGACCGACTTCTGACATCATTTGGGATTGATTTAATCCCGAATATCTCGGATTTTTTTCTGTGTAGGTATCTTAAGCAAATTTAAACGTAAATTACTATAAATCTAGACGCGATGGACCACTTTTGAAAAAAGATTCGTATTCAGCACAAGTAAATCATCTAGAATCACCAACAACCCTAAGATATACTGGAGAAAGTCTAATTTTGTTGCCTTGTGTTATTAATGTAATATCAACCGTTGACATTGCGCCGGCTATTTAGGAACCAATTTGATTAAAATCAAAACAGGTCGCCAAGTCCCATTTACGTTTAACAAAAATCTCAATACAAAATATTGAATATCAGAAAATATTCTAAATATTTAGAAATTGTTCAGAAATATAAATTGCTTTCGGTTCGATTGATTCCCAACTACTAAAAGCTCCCCCAGTCTTCAAAAATTTATTGAGACACGTTCACTATCTCAGCATGAGATTAAATTGGAATTCAAGGATTATCTTTGCTTAATCTCTACAACCAGATTGCAACCCAACTATTTTTATACTTAAGATTGGTATACATTAAAGTCTGTTAGTTATTTCTGACTTATGTTAGTTTTCCAAAAAAAAAAGTACTTACCTTGAGTAAACTTTTCAAATCATCACCCAGTTCGCCATGCATTTGTAGTATAAAAAGTGGAGCATAATGATCATGGGCCATATCCTTCAGATAGCTAAAAAAATAAATGAATTTTGCATTATTCCCTTCTGTCTTACATCTCACGCTTCTTTAAACTTACTCAATGGCCTCATCTCTTTCCACACGTACACTAATCATCACCTGTCCCATTAGCTTCAAGGGTATACCAAATGTGGGTTCCATTATCAAGAACATGCCATGTTTCTCAGCATCTGGCTGAAGACCCGTTGTATTCTCCCTGTACATAGCATCCGTCATATAGAAATGTGGATGTGACATATAAATGGGAGCATTGTATGCCATCGGAGAATAATCCACCACCCCATTTAGAGGACATTCTCGATTGCGCACACAAAAACATTTCGTATCGTCAGCTAGCTGACCATTATCGAAAGTCATTTCGTTGGTCTCGTAGCGCCAAGCATTAATGCCATCTACAGTGACATTCTCTTTGGCAAATAAATTAATAAAACGTGAAGCATCCGATATGAATATGGAAATGGTCTCATCCCATTTACGTCCTGGAGCCCATAGTTCACCTGTGCTGCCATTCACTTTGCCACATTCGCCTTCGTAGTACTTCGTATGATCCGAACCGTTCCATTTGAGTAGTTCACCCATGCGACTGAGATCCTTGCGTCCGGTGTGTATGGTAAAGTTTCCTTCGGCTGTTTTCGAATTATTCCGCTCATAAAACCAACCGAAGTTACTGTTATAAATGGGCAAAAGTGGAGAGTGCAGTTGCTCGACAAAATCAATGAGATAATCGTAGAAACCATCAAACATCCAATTGATGGCTTTGTGTTGCATAAAAGTGGCACCGCCCTCACGTTTGAGGGCATAGTTCATGACCTTGCGCAGAATGCGATTATATTTGCGCGTAAAACGGGCAGCCGTCTGTGCGTGAACAAATGAAGGGATTAGCGGAGTTAGCAAAGTTTAAATTTTCTTTTTCCAACTCACCACAGTGGGAAAATGCGGCGCTGTAATCACATCGTCCAGCGTACCGTTTGATTTTTCGGGTAGAAAATGCCAAGTACGTGTGCCATAGTAGGTCACTTTGGGTTGCGCCCATTTCAAATCTTCTTTAACTTTGAAATCGCTAAAGGTATAGGGTCCAATTTGCTCAAAGTTTGGCTTAACATCCACATTATCGTAGTCCTCTGGATTGGTCCAGTTAAACAAATAGAATGCGGTATATATGGGGGCCGGTGTGGTCACCCAATTTTTGTACATGAACGAATTGGGCTTCAAGGGCAGCAGACTGCGCATGCAGGCCTTGGATATACTCGGCCAGGCAGTTATTAACACTAGACCCACAACCAAAATGAAAGTGCCCAGGCCAAAGACCCACAACTTCTGCTGAAGTACACTGCAACAATTACAGCACATTTTCACTGCCGACAAATGACTGAACCAACAAGCGGGTATTCAATTCATTATTAATATAGAAATTGCTTGGAATTAAGCGATTAGATTAACCCACGACGTAAAGCTATTCAAATTTCGGGTTTCTTAACTCATTAACTTGAACTATATTGGTAAACGATAAGATTAATGGACTTTTAATAGCTGCAATCGCCCTTTACAAAGTTTTCTGCAATAGATTAGCCGAAGGAAAGTTTAAGTATTTTTCTTGGTATAGTTTCAGGCTGCTTGGAGGAATTGCTAGGAAAAAGTCTAAGTGTTGGGCTGCAAATTGCAAACGCTTTATTAGAAGGTTGATGCACTTAACCGGAAATCAGCAAATCACATTGCATACTTTCAGGATGTTTATAAAGTGTGTGCAGTGTCAGTTGCTCCTACCAGTGAAGGCATTTCATCAACCACTTTTCGTTTATCGTCTTCACAAACAGAGGGAAAAACCTGTTTTGGAAATGAGTTGACTTAAGCTTAAAAATAATAGCGAAACTTTCTGAAAAATACACATACAAAATTCAACTCAACTCAACCACCGCACAGAAAAGTTTAAGAAGCATCTCAGGCTCAGACAGAAGAGTAAGATGGCGAAATGCATTAAGAAATCACTCGCTTCGTGTTCATTCATTTCCAGACAAGTCTGACAATAAAATTTTATTCTTTGTTTGTCAGAAAGACTGAATAAACCAAATCAGGTGAGGTGGGTCGGTAAAGTTTTTGTACTAGCAAACTGTCTCTGATGCTATATATATCGGTATATATTGGAGCAGCAAATCAGCACTTCTTAATATGATATTAGTCCCAATTCAGAGAGAAGGGACGTACCCCAAAATGTACGACGCCATATGGTAATAACCCTACAATTGAATCCAAAATCAATGGTTTTTTTTTCATGTTCCCTCTTTCGCATCTAAACATATAAATAAAAGTGAAAGTATGTTTGTATCTTTGTCCATTGTGGGCGTCTAAACCGCTGAACCGAACTTCACGAATTTTTCACAGTATGTTCATGTCGATCAGGAAAGTATCAGAGGCTATGTCTCATGTCTGTGAAATGGTCAAAAAACCGAGAGATTTGCAAAATTATTCAGTTCATTTTTTAAGAAATTTATTTGGCGGCCGTTAAGCGAGGTAAAAGCGGCCGCTAAGTGAAACTTGGTGCTAAATATAGTGCAGCCGTTAAGTAAGTATGCTGTTAAGCGAGGTATTGGTGTACAACGTTAGTCTTAAAGCTGCTTTTAGTAGGCCGAGTGCACAATATCTTCTTTAATTAGAAGAAGATGAGCGTTAAATCGTAGCATCTTAACTATTCAGGAGGTTTACCATTCTAAAAAGTTCAAAAGGGACATTCATCTATAAAAGAACTGGAGCCAGCTCTTGAGTAAATTAGTTCACATTCATTTCAAATTTTCTGAAGTTTAAAAAATCTTGACTGGGAATTGATTTCTCATATATTCTTCACACTTGAACATGGGACGCATAGTCGCTCGGACCTCTCGGAGCCTTATCATATTCACGATATATAGAGATGAGTTGCTGTCGCATTTTAGGCCCCGGACTACGAGACTACGATCCAACGACGCACACGTAGCATTAAATATCATAACTCATAAACATGTCTACTAGTAATCGGTCGAGAATACATAATGCTTTACACTAAACTTGAAGAGTCCCCTTTGGTGGAAACCATTTGAGTTTCGTATGTACGAACTACGAGTCAAAAGTCGTGTGTACCCATTTCACCAGACCAACCCACATTAAGATACAATTGCTATGGTATAAAAACGCAGAATTAGATATGAAAGATTTATGGGATGAAGTTTTTATAATAATAAAAAAGGATCGCTCGCAAAAGCGAATCAGTACAATTCCAATCGGGATCACTAAGGGTGTTTATTTTAAGACTATTACTATTTACAAGATGTTTTGGTTAGACCATTAGCAATATTTCGATATGACAAAGTCGATATTTTAATAACGATATATATATTAATAACAGCATTGCTCTCGTAAAATTGGTCATTTTCCTATGAAGTAGATAATATCTTCTTTTTGTACCGGTTCGCGTTATATATGGCATGAAATTTAGTCCCAGAAGCTCGCCTCGTGCCATGAAGATCAATCGGATCTAGATAGTTTCTTTCTCCATGATTGTAGTTCAGAACTTAAGAAATCTTCCATTCTACGCTTCTTTCTGATTTTTGGACAAATCGTGCCCTATAGGATGCATCCACTTTAATTTAAATTCTTCTCGTCCAGAGACTCCATGTCGAACCGTCCTCGAAATTCAGCAATTCATTATGGGCATTGCGCGTGATGCAACCCTGTTTTGAGATGGACAATTATTTTGAACCCAATTGGACCAATGCTCTTTGCCACTAAGGAAATTAATTCTCTCGAAGTTCTGGGACACCGACGGATTTTTCGAGCGATTTGCAAACCAACCGAAGACAAAATCTCTAGGAATTTCCAGGACACCCTCGGATAAAGCTAATTTTCAACCTCTTCATATTGAATTCGGCTCCGTAGCACATGATCGACCTTACAGCAACGCAAAGCAGTTGGTACTTTGTGCTTATGGGCACTTCTCGTTTGCGTTGTAAATAGCTGTTTTCGCGTCCTTCAGCTCTTCTTTTAGATGATAATTACATCTTGCGTCATGATGAATCCATACTTCCAGGTATTTATAGGTCTTGAGCAGCTGAAGCGCTTCATCCTCCAAATGCCATTTTTCGTTTGCAGATAGGCTCCTCCAGTGCTTTTTGAATGTCAAGATTTTGGATTTATCGGAATTTATTCGATGTCCCGAGTTTACAGTATAGGCCCTGACGGACTGACGAAGTAAGTAATTCAGCTTACGCCACCACATATTGCGTCTACGTGGAACGTATGCCTAGTGTGTCCAGGTTTATGGCAATGTAAAATTAGCTTGTGGAGGGTCACACTGCTCCTTTGCTTCTGCCATGATAGCAATAGCTCTCCCGCAAAGACTTAAATTCAGTTCGTTAATCAGCAACTGTCACATATTGGTAGAAATATTAATCAATTTATCCAAAGTGCTTGTCTTTTTCACATATGTATGTTCCAAACCTTCTGTTTAAACAAGCTCGGCCACTTCACTCCAAGCCTTGTTACCAATATTTAAGTCCGAATGTTTGCGGTGGGATAAATCCCAAATGGCATCCCGGTCTCTCACCGCCAAATTCAGCGCAACCTTGTCTTCATGCGAAAACATTTCGCTTTGTTTTTTTTACTGCCCTTGTTTTATTTTAGTTAAGTCCAGCTGATCAATGGCATACATCTAGAGTAACAGCGCGTAACATCTGGTGGCAACAATATTGCATTAGCTAAGCAACGCTAAAAAGGCCCACAGCCTATTAGCATAGAGTCCAGCGCTGTTAAGTGCAAAAGTACTTTTTGACTCCAACGGGGGAAAAATTAATGTGCAAGGAAATCATTACGCCTGCTTCTTCATCGCTCAATTTTTGTATGAAACTTCTCTTACGTCGTTTATAGAGTGTTGCATAGCTATAGGAGATTCCGCGAAGACCAGAATGCCAGCTGCATACAGAAGGGCTGTAATTTCGCTACAGTTTACCAAAATTCCCTGAGGAAGGTAGTCTTCTAAATCATTCAGATATAAGGAGAAGAGGACTGGACTTTAAAGGCATCATTGCTTTACTCCAGACTCTGTGGGGAACCACCTCGATAAAAAGCGAGATACATTTACTGGAGCGTGCTTAATAGCTTCGTAGAGATGCCTAGACTGCTTAGTTTAAGCATAAGTGCTCCTCTGTCTAAAGAGTCAAGAACCGCACTAAGATCGACAGTTTTCCTCCGCTATCTAGGTAGGATATGGCGATTGTGGAGAGGCAAAGTATGTTATCCTCTGTAGAGTATCCCTTTCGAAAGCCATCTTGGTGTTCTGTAAGAATGTCTTCATCTGAAATCCATTCGGTTAAACGTTAGAGTAGCACAGCGGAGAAGACCTTGGCGATTGAGTTTTGAAAAGGGATACCCCTATAATTTCTAACCCTTTTTAAAAATGTGGAATATTCTGCCCCTTCGGAAGCAGTCCGAAATCCTCCCCGACTCAAACGTCTCGTTGAAGGCCAAGACCTCTATATATATCAGTTTTATCGATGTTGTTTTATCATTTTACCTCTCAGACTCAGCGGCTGAATTACAGGCTCAGCGATTGAATCTTCGGCATTTACCTAATAACCAACCTATCTATCTGCTATTCTGATTCAAAGGTAAGACGTTATTTGGCGTGCTTGACAATTATTTGTTCCCGAACAACTACAAAGTTATAGAATCAGTATAACTAAGAGAAAAACTGGTTCTTAATATTTTAATAAAATTTCTGTCGACAATATTGCCTGCCTTTAATAATATTTAAATATGCCAGACACACTCTCCTCCTCGATTATTGTATTATTTTCCCATTTCACCCACCCCAAACGGGTACAACAGAATCACATTAGCATAAAGTAGCCTACTTAACAAAGTCAATGAACGTAATAATTATTATACTCCTGACATTAAAAATATGAACAAAGTTGTGTGAAATATATTTTGCTTTATTGTGTGGTCGTGGTTGGGAGAGTCTCTAACATACTTATGGACATGTGTGGGGGGTGGATGGAGTGGATGTGGTGGCGGTGGCGGCCAGTCGCACTGGGTCCAACAGCAACAACAAAGCGAGCAATGAGGCTCTTAATAATAGCAAAAACTTTAGCACTTACTTTCTGTGTGGGGCGTGTCTGTATTTAAATATTTTAAGTATGTTATGGAGAAACTTAGACAAAATCGGAGTAAATGTGTGTAATGAGTTGTGAGTGTTTAAATATGTTTGAGTTGAAGTAAAATGTATTCACATTTACTTAATATTTCCGTCCCAGTTAGATATTCCAATCGTTTTGCTTTAGAAACTTCCCGCTGACAGTCTTACCCAATCAATCACATTGTTCCACTATTAACCCTTACATACATAAGTATTGCCGCATGACAAATCGTTTATTTACATTGCTAACAGCCCCAGACAGGCCATGTCCTTAGCTCCTTAATGTCAGAACTAATTGCTTTTCAAAGCTTTTACAAATGTTTGCAAAAAAAAAAAAAAAACGAGAAAAAAGTGAAACAAAGCAAAAGCATTTCATGTCAACAATTAGTACTCAACCCCCCACTGACAGCCCGGGAAAAAATGAATTGTCAATGGGGAAACAAAGTAACTGAGATTTTTGTTATGCTTCGACACGTGTGACACACACCATTCTGAGTTGTGTCGACACATGATTTTTTATTAAGGCCCTGCTGAGCTGCTGCTAGGCAATAAAACGAATAAAATCTCGAAATCTTTTTTGCGGTTTTTCCTTCGCCTAACAACGAGAAATGTAAAACTATGACAGGCAGAACAAAAAATTGATTCCAACTCTGCATGTGAATTGTGACAGATCCCCGGGCGAGTTGTACTACTATGTGGGCGCAAGTAAAAGTACCACAGAAACTGATTTGGTAGCTCAAACTGCGGGTGGAGCAGCTGCAAGTTGTGACAATTAAAGCGTCGATTAAAGCGCCTTAAGTATTGTGACAAATTACAATCAACAGATTTTCTCTGCTCAACCACAAAGAAGATTTGAAACGAAAATGTCTAGAAATGAGAAAAATGAAATGAAAAATGAATTTAATTTTGCAATTTTCATTTGTATATTAATTCTTTATGTCACTTACAAACTGCAGAGTTAAAATTATAATTGCAGCATTAACTGCAGTCATAAAAATTTAAACAGGTCGCTTATCACTGCTTAGCACACACGAACACACACACACACACAGTGAAACAGGCAGTTAAAAAAGCCACAAGGCCGAACAATTAAATTAACAAGAATTACGTAAATAAATACTCTGACTGTCAGTTTATCTGTCCTCTTACACGTAATAATTTGTAAATGCGTCACTTTGCCAAGCAAAAATAAATGCAAACATATAAAAATACAACTAAAACACGTTGTGTTTGTGTTTTTTGCTACATTGCTAATACGCCATGTAGTACGCTTATTATTTAATGGCCCACCATCGATTTTTCATCCCCCATGGCTCGCAATGTCAATATCAAAGCCAATGGGTAGCGAAGCCGTAGCAAAGCTTTGTTTTGTTTCTAGAAGACTAATTCAATTTGCTGCATACCGGACACAATGCCAGGTATAAATGCCGGATTGCCGTTGACCGTTAATTAAAACGCGACGCGGACAACGCAACGCGACGTACCACGAACGCGAAACGTTTATATAATTTAAATTATTTTCTATTTATACAACTAATAAAAACTCGGCTTCAAGATGGTGGTCAACTTTAAGGTCTTTAAGAAATGTTCGCCAAACAACATGATCACGCTCTACATGAATCGGCGTGAATTTGTGGATTCGGTGACACAAGTCGAACCAATTGGTGGGTATGCCAGATGGATGTTGAAATACGGAAATGGAAGTGTTTGAACAAACATTTTGGATATTTAAGAAAGAACATAGCTTGGCAGTCTCATTGCTATTAACAACAAACTACAAAATGCAAAAATAAAGATGTTACTTCACTTGTCTGAGTTTTCGTATGAGTAAGGCTTAAAAAAATTTGTCAACATTGTGCAAACAAAATAAGCCTTGAATTGTAATTCAGAATAAAATCGTTGGTACTCTGCATTCAATCAAATCTATTGACTGTGTAACAAACGTAGACAAAACCAACAAAAAGAGCTGAAATGCAATCATTGCTTCCGGTATTTAATTACTTTTCATTACAATTATCACGATTATTCAAATAATGGAAAAACAATTACATTTTTTTTTGGATAGTTGGTGGCAGGGCTGTAAACTACAATTACCATTAAAATTTTTAGATAATTAGAAACAATTCCTGATTACGATTTTTAAATAATAGTAATTGTAACTTGGAATTACGATTATTAGTGATTATTTAATGATTATTACAGATTGTAATTACTTTTACAATTACTTGAATAATTGTTTGTGTAAAAGGGGATTATTGAGTAATTCTGCTTGAAAAGTTAGTTATTCATGTCATTGTAGGTAAAAAAATATGACTCTTTACCAAGCAAGTTTGGAAAACTCCAAATTGAATTGATTGCTGAAAAAAATTTTTTGTTTTTAATGAAAACGTCCTTATCATTGGCATACACTTATTTTTTATACTTTTACACAATTCTACAAAGCTTGGTCGAATTCGGATGACTATAGCATATAGCTCCCATGGGTAGGATCAGTCGAAAAACTAGTTCGAGTGAGGAAAACTTTTTTGTTTTTAATGAAAACGTCCTTTTTTTCTTTCTTAATTTATATACTTTAACACATTTCTACAAAGTTTATCAAAATCGGATGACTATAGCATATAGCTGCAGTATGAATGATCGGTCGAAAAAGAAGTTCTAGTGAGAACAACTATTTTGTTTTAAATGGGATCGCCTCCAAATTTCGTATGTAGCAGTGTATTATGCTTTTCCATGATTTCACCATGTTTGGTCGAAATCAGACATCTAGTAAGGTCCTTAAAGTAGTCTTAGTTACAAAAACTTTTTAGTTTTCAATGAAAGCTGCAAGGGTATACAAAACTTCGGCCGAGCCGAAGTTAACTTTCCTCTATTTTTTAAGTTTTGATTTGGTCGTACCAATGTATACTTTTTCGCATATAATGGTCCCGTCTTCAGAGCAAGGAGTTTTGTAAATTACATTGTGTTAGTCAAGTAGTCCTATATTACTTTTATTGTTGCTGAAGAACATTCCCGTCGTCTATGTTGATGTGCGATGTTATCTTTGTTATAGCAATCTGAGTTGGCGAGTCTTTCGGACAATTTGGGGACGTATTACAATGATTTGTTCATTTTTGGGGACTTTTCATTCTCTGCGATTTTATTTAATGTGTAGCTTTTTAATTAGTGTTTATTTAGTGTGTGATCCGGAAAGTCATTGGTTTTAAGTATATTAAAGATCTTCAAGACAGAAACACAAAATCTTGCTCATTTTTGCCGACATTTGCTCAAGCACAATAAACTGACGAATTAGTTACCAATTCCACAGCAGACAAAGCGCACGCTGGCTTCTTGTTACGTACAGACAGGTGTTTTGTTTATATATAATCATTGTCATGTCAAAACAACTATCAACGCGCCGTTAGTCTACGCTTGGACAATCTGTTGCAATGGTTGTTAATCAATTTGTCTGCCTCGGAACGACCATAACTAGCAACAACAACATCAGTCTGTAAATCCGAAGAAGAATTACTCCTGCAAGACCGTAAAACGGTTGTGATGGCCAAAGAAGAAGAAGAATGTCAAAATGTAACTTGTATTATATTGTTGCAGCCCTGAAAAAGAATCCCAAAGGGGTTAGAAATATATTGGAAGAAGAATAACCTGGGTGTAATCTTTTTTAGCACATAAAATACCCTGACTTCGAGCCGGCTAAAAACCACAGTTTAAAAAACAAAGATCACTTTCCCCTCAAACAATTAAATTTTGTAAAAATCACCTCGTAATTCCACGTTACAATTACGATTATTTAAGAATCAGGAATTGGTGTAAGTTATCCGAAAAGTTGTAATTGTTGTTTATTGCTCTGCCACCAACTATCCAACTGAATATTTAAAAGCCTTGGACCTGCCAGGCTCAACACCTCGCAATTCACAACTATGGTTGGCTCATGCTTCGAACGAAAAATGTCGAATATTAAAAAGTGCTTTACTAAAGAGAATCATCCTAAGTGTAACCCAAGCAAAAAAAACATATAGTCTTCAAAGTAAATGTCTTTCTTGAACTACTAGAATAATAAGTTTCGTGCATTCATTTTATTACGGTTATATAAATTCTTAATTTAAGTTTAGAGTGACCTTCAATCTTGCTCAATGGGCCTAATTTCAGTTTGGGCGGCATAAATTCGAAAAATGTAGTTAGACAATTGCAATTTGGCACATTGGATATACATAAAGTGTATGAGAATTAGACAAAGTTGCTAGAATCCGACCATGCCCACCTTTACCGCCCACATTAGATTAAGGCCCTCTTCTGGTGTAGGCGGATGAATTTTTTCTTGGTTTCTTAAACTTATGGAATGAAATCGGGAAAAGAATTGTAGTACTGTTTTCTGTAGTTGGTACATACTATTCATTACAAAATAATACAATATTAAAAAGTGTCAGTGCGAGGGCTGTTTAAAAAGTTCTCGGCCTCAAAAGTAGGGTCTTCTAAATAAAGTGTATTGGTGGTTCGCAGAGCTTTTTTGCGACCTTTTTTCAAATAAATTGCAAAGTATTTAATTTTTGTGCCAATTTCATTTCTCTTCTTTGTGCTCACTGCATGCCCCTTAAGCGGCTCAGAAATCTAGCTTGAAATTGCACGGCCATTTCGGTCCATACTTTAAAGAGCGTTGCTTGGCTGAACTCAAACTTAACTGCAAATATGAAGAGAATTTGCACAAAGCGCAAAAAGCCGCAAAACGCATTAATAACACGATGAGATATACACTTTAAGGTCAAACTCTACATATTCTACAGAAAGTTAGTTCATACTCCACAATTCACGGGCTGGTTAAATTTTTTTGTAAGGACATTTCAAAAGGTAAACAGAAACAACATTTAACAAGAACAACACACAATTTGTTTCAGTATTCACATTCTACATACCTTTGCCATTAATTTTCTCATATGTTACATTCAATTTATACTCACAATTTTTACGCCAATTAATCGGCACAAGCTTCAAGTTGTGTTTTCTTTCCTTTTTTTTTAACAAGCAGCTGACCGAACATTTGACTTTGCAGCCCTGCTAAAAATCCAGGGCTGCACTAATATCAAAACGCTTAGAGGATTTAATATGCCTAATGTATGCTTTTTTAAGATGATTTTATTAAAATCACGATTTGTTTCCATTAAATTTTCCAAACTGAAATCTGGCCCAATGTGATTGTGCGCAAAATTAAAGGCATATTTTAATTTTGATGACAAAATGTTTTTTGTTTTGCTTTTACCGAATCATTCAATAGATTTTGGCTATTATGGCTGACCAACGTGCTCCGTCTTACTAGAAAAAATTTTGTACTTATTAAATTTCAAGTAAAATAAATAATTGACTTAACAGCCCCAAGGGCCAAGCCGAGCGCTTCCTTAATTTTTTTGTTTTTTTTGCTCCAATTTTTGCAATAGAGAAAAGGACCTACATTTTAACTCCGAGTCCGAATAGCAAAGTTTGAGTAGCTATTTCAAGGCTAGTTACTTCTAAGCTGTCGCAATTCCCCTCCACTGCACAAAACCAGCAACGTTTTCTATATAAAAGTATCCATTCGTTATGCAACACTTTACATGACAAATGGAGCAGGAAGGGCAAATCTATCGCTTGTCGCCCCAGCAAAATCGCAGCATCTTATTGTACAAATCAAATTTCTAGAGGCATTTCCGAGTTAATTTTTTTTCACTGACTCACCACTTTCAAATTCGGGATCTTGGAAGTTGCGAAAATTGGAGCACCACTTTACACCTTTTTATCTGTGCACTATACACGTATTGACCAGATTGAAAAAAACTCCATCCTAATGCGGTCAGATCTTTCAATGCATATTTTTTAACAACCGAACCGTTGTCTTCGGTTTGGAAAAAGCTCCGGTTCACTCTTGGTTTAATTTATGATTCCGGTTCTCAATGAAAAACGTGACGAAACTTTTAAATGATACAAAATGTCAAACAAAAATCGAAATGGGAAATATCTGTATTGCTATAAAATTGTTTGTGAATTCGATTATAAATTAAATTTATTATAATAAATGAGTAAGAGCGTAATTGATAATTTATTAGATCATGCACACAATTTCATAATTGAATTGAATATTTTATAAATAGTTTTAAAGCTACAATTAAGGAAAACTTATTTGAATTATTGTCTCATGTGTCAGATTTCTGAATAATTCCATTTCTTCTTGCTCCACTAATTGCAAGTTTAGTCCCCTCCAGCGAGTCCCTAATTAAATTTAGTCATAATTTATGCAAAGCAAAGCAAAGTCACTGCATTACCAACAAAAGCACCTTATTAGTTACGTGACAATTGGACCCAGCCTTGTGGTCTCGTAGTTCACACGTGTCTGGGCCTTCGTGTAATGCCCAATTAATTATGCCTTCTTTCTCTCCGCAGATGGCATCATTGTGCTGGACGATGAGTACGTGCGCCAGAATCGCAAAATCTTTGTGCAGCTTGTGTGTAATTTCCGTTATGGCCGCGAGGATGATGAAATGATTGGTCTGCGCTTCCAAAAGGAGCTAACTCTGGCGTCGCAACAGGTTTGCCCACCACAGAAGCAGGACATGCAGCTGAGCAAGATGCAGGAACGTCTGCTCAAGAAACTGGGCTCGAATGCCTATCCATTTGTGATGCAAATGCCGCCCAGTTCGCCGGCTTCGGTGGTGCTGCAACAGAAGGCCAGTGACGAGAGTCAACCCTGCGGTGTGCAGTACTTTGTGAAGATCTTCACCGGGGACAGTGACTGTGATCGTTCGCATCGTCGTAGTACCATTAACTTGGGCATACGTAAGGTGCAGTATGCACCCACCAAACAGGGTATACAGCCGTGCACAGTGGTGCGCAAGGACTTCCTGTTGTCACCCGGTGAACTGGAATTGGAAGTGACCCTGGATAAGCAGCTGTATCATCATGGTGAAAAGATTTCTGTGAATATTTGTGTGCGCAATAACTCGAATAAGGTGGTCAAGAAGGTCAAGGCTATGGTGCAGCAGGGTGTGGATGTGGTACTCTTCCAGAATGGACAGTTCAGGAATACGATTGCTTTTATGGAGACCAGCGAGGGTTGTCCCCTGAATCCGGGTTCCAGTCTGCAGAAGGTCATGTATTTGGTGCCCACTTTGGTGGCTAACTGTGATCGGGCTGGCATTGCCATTGAGGGGGATATCAAGCGAAAGGATACGGCACTGGCCTCCACCACACTGTGAGTGGAACGTAATAAATGAAGATTAAATAAGAAAGTTATTAATTTTGTGCTTTTCTTTCAGCATTGCCAGTCATGATGCTCGTGATGCCTTTGGCATAATTGTCTCCTATGCGGTCAAGGTCAAACTCTTCTTGGGTGCCCTGGGTGGTGAACTCTGCGCTGAGTTGCCCTTCATACTCATGCATCCTAAGGTGAGTTGTTTTGCTCTTGGCTCTATTTGTGTTATCACGCAAATTCCTTACAATTTCTTCCAGCCCAGCCGCAAGGCCCAATTGGAAACTGAGGGCTCTATTGAGGCCTAAACGAATATGCATATGCTTACCTCAATTAAAAACATTTATATATTTCTAATCCAAAGCTGATGTTGCTGGAAATGTTCTGAACTGCAGTCGTCGTCGTTACTTTTCTTATACTCATGTACGTGTTTCTATGTAATACAAATCAATATATGATTCTATGTGTGTATGTGTATTCAAACCAAAAGCTCTACGTAAACAAGGAATTAAAGATGAAGAAACAACAGGAATTTGTCTTTTTGAATCTCATTAACTTATGAATTTCAATGGTCAAAAGCCAGACCGACACACACACACACACACACACTGCTAAGCAAATAACCCGCCGCCCCAAAGGGAAATGCCACTTGATTATAGGAACATAATTCCGAACATATTTGTGCTAAACAACATGAAGACGAAGAAGCCAATGAAGGATTATGTATTTATTCAAGTGCATTTGGGGAAATCAACTGTATTATTCTCGTTTCTGGAATGCATGCATATGTTATGCTAATTACCAGGTTTAGATTTGTGGCTAAGTAATTTCAATTAAAGGTACAAACTCTCTCCTGATGCAACAGACATAATTATTTTGGAGCAAAAATACACATGAGATAATGAATTGGAGGTGAACCATTTGTTCAGTGGTTGCAGAAATTTTAATGGAATTAAATTGTCTAATGTGTTGCAATTAGAGTTAAGGACGTTTTGGGATTTTGTTAAAAAAAATTCTTCTCTCGAACTTCTTAAAAGTTTGTGCCCAGATTACTTCCTTAAACGCTTGAACTTTTCCACTTGCTGTACACAGAGTTGATCATTAAGCCAATTTAATGACACAAATTCCATCATCATTATGTCAAAATAGTTTTACATTTTCGCCTTGAATGCATACACCATTTTGTTTTGTGGGTTTTTCAATTAGCTTTAAAAGATTTATGTTTACTGTTTGTGCGTTTTACGACTAAATGACTCTGACTTGGACGTTTGGGTTAAACTTTTTGCAAGTAATACTTTGCAAGAGATTTTCCTTTTTTTTTTAGAACAAACTTGCACCAAGTCGATTAGATTAAGTGCCGATTGGCTGGCTCTTAATTAAGTACAATTAAAATTGCATTCAACTCATAAATGTATTTGAAGATAAGATTCAAGATTAGGATTAGCCAGGTACAAGAAAAAAGAAGTTGACTGGTTTAACAACTGCAAATGTTTTTTGTTTAAATTTTTCTTTATCTTTGTTTGATTAAACTAAATTTTCATTCAAATCTGAAGCTTGCCACCTGTGGGTCTCTATGTTTGCTTGAGTTTTTAATGAATTAAACTTGGTTATGGTTTCTTAAAACTTTTTCAATTTAAAGAATTTTTATGATTGTTTACCTGTTCATACTTATTAATTGGATTACTCACTGCCATAATAATCAGATTAGGCTTAGTCAATTTAATGGCCACGAGACCTAGACTAACTGATAACAAATATCGCACAACATTATGACTCTTATCTCAAGTGGTATTTATGCACAGACCCAGTGGCAGTGTTGAATTGCTTGATAAACTTAAACAGCTGTTGCTTTTCTAATATGTGCATAAGGTCTATGTCAAAATATTAACACACTTCTATAATTTTTTAGTTCTTTTCTTAATTTGTCGCCGTATCTGATTAAAGCAAAAGTCATTTGAAGCAATTATGGGTAAATTATGAATAGGACGTCTATGAATGTATAATTTATTTGACATAAAGCCGAATAAACATTGGATAGGACGTTAGAGTCAGCCCTGTTTGAACTTGAAGGGATTAAAAGCAAGCTTCTTGTCCTTTTTTTTTTTGGCATAAACTCAAAAAAATTTTTCCGTTTTTAAATATTAACTGGTTTTTACCATTTACATAATCATATTAGATTAGGAAAAAAACAAATTCAAACTTAGTGGCAACACTGTTTTGTTGACGAGCTTTTGAAGTCAGCTGATTGTGAGCCACGTGTTTGTTGTGAAATTTGCTGCAAATAGTACTTCACTTTGAGTGAGTCTGTTCTAAAGTTTAAGGTAAAAAAACAAGTGTAAATATGTATAACGTTTGTCCAGGTATGTAATATTATGATTTTATAACTTCATTATCATTGTTTTGTGATTTTGTCCAATTGTGCCGTGTGTTGTTTGTGAGTAATTTTAGGTTGACCCTAACCAGTGTAACTTTGTTTCGTGGAATATAAGTTGTGCATGGCACAGCGTTGCAAAAAGTAGTAAATGCTAAGTTATTAACAAAAGTGTACAGATTAATGAGTAATTTCACACTTTCTGCGACCACTTGCTCCTGTTGGAATAAATCGGGCTTATTGCAGCTGAGTTCGTGTTTGGCCATGCAACCTTGCTTGAGATTTGGAAAAGCAACAATGGCTCTGATGAAACAATTACACATTTTGCAAAAAATCAGAAAAAATAACTTAAATAATGCTCATACCATGATGATATCGAAAAACAACAAAAACTTCGTCAACTATATTAAGAAGCACTTGCGAAGCTGTGGTCGAAATATAGAAAGATTTAGAGAAAACACACAAAATGGATTGGTTCTAGTAAGTTTTTTTTAATTATTCAAATTGAATGCAATTGTGAGACTCCACAAATAAAATTGGTCGCCCAAAGATGGATTACCAAAACAATAGTTCTGCATGCATAAAACAAAATTAGCAGCCGAGCTTTCAAAGAAAATAATGACTCCAACTCCTATACTTTTGCACGCTACTACAGTTTCTCTTCCAAAACTCAAAAGCTATGAATGACAAAGATATGACTATTGTTTTGCAAGAAGCTTTCGAAATTATTGATATTATTAATAAAGTTAAACGATACCTTATTGGTTGGATACCCATGAAACACACCGCTGACTAGTTGGCATTTTTAATTGAAAATGGGCTGACAAATAGGCACTATAACAATATTAAACAGAACACAAAAAAACATGTTACTGATATAAACCAATGACGGAAACACTGCCAGAAAAGCCTTTTCTAATGCAGCACTGTTATCATCGATATTAAATATTGTTTTCGATATTCTGCATAGCTTTAATAGCATTTTAGTTACCATTTCCTGCGAGTACAAAGTACGAAATTCGGAAAAGTTTAAAATTTACTGTGCAAATGTTTTTATGGCATTTCAGAAGAAGTATCCTTGGTATCCTATGTCTCCCACTGTACATAAGGTGTTGGTACATGGACACGAAATAATAGATGCTGGTATCGTTCCAGTTGGCTGCCTTGGGGAAAGTGCATCCGAATCCCAAAACAAGTTGTACAAAACGATAGAAGGGGTGTTTTTAACAGAGCCATGGATAGTTCTGATCCCTTATTGTCAAATCTCTGTCTCAAAGAACGGCAAAATAAGAAGAGAAAAAGCATACCAGCAGATGTCGCAATGTTGCAATCACCAAATATAAATATCAGGAAAAAATATGAAGATAGCGATTCAAAAATAATTAATAAAAGGATTAGATGATATTGAGTTAGAAGAAGAATATTTTGTTGAAGAAAATTAGTCTTACCTGTGGTGGTGAGTAACAGAGGAAAAGTTTTTTTATATTTAGTTATTTTATATTAGAATTTTTTGGTGGTAATTCAAAGATGATATACCGTTGTTGTAAAAAAAAATATGTATAATATTTTTTTAATTGGAATTTAAATTAATATTTGTTTGGTATTGAGATTAAAAATAGATTTTTATTTTGATATTGAGAGAAAAAAAGAGAGTTGGGGGAAAAGGGTTGGTTTGGTGTATTGGATTATTGTGTTATTTGTTTAATTTTTGTTTTTTTTTTTTTGTTGTGGTTTAGGTTAAAATTTTTGAAAATAATTGGAATTGAATTAAAATAGTTTTGTGTTTTATATATATATATATTTGTTTTTATAATATATGGTTTTGAGTTGTGAGTATGATTTATTGATGTTTTTTATAATTATTGAGTGAGTTTTTGTACCTTATCGACTTATATGTTGGCAAGACCAAAGAAAAAATATCAAACTATGCTCGATAAGCCGATTGCTGTTTCGGTGCTTGATTTCTGACACACCGCTAATCTACACCACATGATTATTTACCATGGGAAGTATAAACCGGGTGGTCAAGGGCCCTTGCCAGGTATTCGGCTAGAAGCGTTCACTGTGTCGCCACAATGTGCTGTCGCTGCTGTGGTGTGACTCAACAAAAGTGTTGGGTATTTGGTATTGGATCTCTGTTGGCCGTATTCGGACTTATAACTGTGATATGGGGGCCGAGTTTTATTGACTCGCAAATTTTTAAGGTGCGTTGATAGTTGCAGGGGGAGAGAAACTAAACGGGTTAACTCCAAAATCAACTCATACTCTTAGGCCCTGCCTCTGACACCCACTTCGATGACCTTTGAAAAGTGGGAGGAATTGCCCATACCCGTATATCTCTATATGCATTTATGGAACTGGACAAATGCCGATGATGTGTCAGCCTATGGAGTAAAGCCGGTTTTTAAACAGCACGGACCTTATGTCTATCGTGAGGATCGTTTGAAAATGGACATAGAATGGCATGCCAATCATACGGTTACCTTTAAGCCAAGAAGAACTTGGTTCTGGGAAGAGGAACTGTCTGGAGGCAAGCGAAGTGATTTGATTACAGCGCCACATTTACCCTCGATTGTAAGTAGAAGCCACAGTCTAAGAGCTGTGTAATATTGTACGATTTTGCAGGCGGCAGCCCATGGTTTGCGTGATTATGGTCCTGTGGTGAAATATCCCTTTAATACAGCGCTCAATCTAAATGGCGGTCGCCTCTATGACACCCATACGGCTGACGAATGGCTTTTCGAAGGTTTCTACGATGAGTTCCTGCACTATGCCATGTCCCTGAACAACCCCTTAGTCCCCACGGTGGAATCCGATCATTTTGCTTGGTTTCTAAATCGCAATGGTTCCAAGGAGTTTGAAGGAGCCTTTACCGTACACACTGGGGTGAAGAATATCAAAGAAATGGGCGAGATTAAGTTCTGGAAGGGACAGAATCATACAGGCTGGTATGAGGGTGACTGCGGTCGTCTCAACGGCAGCACCACAGATCTCTTTGTACCCGATGAGCCCAAGGAAAAGGCTATAACCATATTTATAGCCGACACTTGTCGCATTATTAATCTAGAGTTTACGGGCGAAAGCTATGAAATCGAGGGCATACAGGGTTGGAAATATGAAGTGACACCAAATACCTTTGATAATGGCCAATTGAATGGCAACATGCAGTGTTATTGTCCCTTGGACAGGCAACCGGACAATTGCCCAGCGAGTGGAGCCACCTCTTTGGCGCCTTGTGCTGAAGGTGCTCCCATGTATCTGTCAGCTGACAATTTCATGTATGCCGATGAGAGCTATGCGAATACCATAGAGGGATACCACCCCGAAAACTACGACAAGAACAATTTCTTTATCATCATGAATCGGAAACTGGGTGTTCCTTTGCAAGTGAATGCTGCAGTGATGGTTACTTTGCACATACAACCCGATCCTATTATAGAGTAAGTTGAGTTGGATTTTTGGGCAAAGAAATTTTAGATCTAACGTATTGAATCCCGCAGTATTTTAAAGGGCATTCCCAGCTTTTATGCTCCCATGTTTACCACCGCCAGTCGAGCTGTAATCAACAAGGAACTGGCCTCTGAATTGAAGGTGAGCTTGGGATTTTCTTCTAATACATTTTATTAATTCAAATTAATTTTAGCTGGTGCTCAAACTGCCCTCCATTGGCCGCTATACGGGAGTGGGCCTGCTCTGTTTGGGTTGCATCCTCATAGGCATTGGTGTTCTTCTCACTGTTAAACGCTGCTGGCATGGCCAAGCTGAGGCAGATAGGGCCGCTCTCATTGCCAATGAACAAACGCCCAAAGAGCCCGAATCGGTCTCAATTGAACCCGCACAGATTGCCACCCACGCTTAAGGGCGCATCTTACTTTAGTTATTTTTCTTTTGCAATTTTTGAAGAAACTTTAATACTTTGTGATATAAATATATATTGAAATTTTTATTATTTTGATATTTTCGCTTACATAACTCTAAAGTACTCATATATACTACTTATATAATCAAGAAATTCAACCAACCACACCGAAGCATTATGTTACAGCCACAAAAGAAAGCGTTAGTTTTGGGCTCCTGATTGGGGTTGTCAATATCGTATGGGGAAATCGATAATCGAGGTATTTTTGCGTAATATTCCGATATGATATTTATTTGAGGCTATTTAGTTTGTTACGATTTATTCCGGACGGAACGCACTAAAAATTTTCCACAGATTAAGCTGGCATGTGTGAAAAATACCTCAGTATACTTTGAGTTGGCTGTCAAAAAACTTATTTGAGAAATATTTATATAAATATAGCCTACTTCTCATGCAGATTTCCTATGCTATTCATATGTTTTTGTGTTTCTCAGATTGACTATTACACTTGTCTGATATCTCAAATTGAAAACTTTTATAAGATATCAGATAAGTGATAATACACTTAACCTTGCATAGAACTGACTTTTTTTATTCCAGGAATTTTGCATTATGAGGCAAAGATATACACCTAGACGTTTGAAAAAAATCGATTTTCTTTGCATTTTCTTTAAGTTTGAGGTCTTAAGAAGACCTGGTGAAAACGGCAAGGTAATATCTTGATAAATAGGCGAGTTACAGCCAAAAACGTAAACGTGTCGGCACTGACCCGACAGCCATTTCTCAATTTTCAAACGCGTTTTTTCTCGAATTCAATTCGGTACCCAAAATTTCTCCATGAAGAAATCATCGTATCAAAGTATTTTTTAACTTTAAAATAAGGGTTCCCAAAAAGTTCTCTGATTTTTTTGTGTAATGTATTGGAGCCAAAGTCGTCGCATTCTTCTGAAGCACTTGAACGTTTTGGAAATTGTATGGGACTACTCCCGTTCCTACGATCTTTTAGGAACGCCTGCTCATTATACCCGTTACTCGTAGAGTAAAAAGTGTATACTAAAGTCGTGCAAATGAATGTAACAGGCAGAAGGAAGCATCTCCGACCCCATAAAGTTTATATATTCTTGATCAACATCAACAGCCGAGTCGACTAGCCATGTCCGTCTGTCAGTATGAACACCTAGATCTCGGAGACTAGAAGAGCTAGAGCCACCAAATTTTGTATGTTGTACCCACGCAGATCAAGTTTATTTCCTCCCGTCCCCACAATACAAAATGTTGAAATACTCCTACAATTTTGAAGATATCAAGCTCATATCTTGCAGTGTAGTGCATGTGCCCAATATCTACAATCTCTTCATAAAGATCGGATAATAAATGGCAAAGTTATAAAAGTTATACAAAATGTTGCATACTTTTTGGCGCCACATGCTCTGATTGCTTACATAATGATGAAATGTTCTTATTAATGTTAATGCTCTGTTAACTAACATAAGGGAAGGCTATACAACATCAATGTCCCTGAGTAACGAGTAAATCAAAGTCGGGCAGGAACGACTTTAGCTAATGCTTTCGTTTTCATTATGTTCTAACCGATACTATTTGACCGGAGTTCGTCCCTTCAAAAACTTAGGCATAATAAAGTCGGTATTTTGGTCACTGATTTGGTCACTGTTTCGGTCACTGTTTTGGTCACAGTTTTGTTCACTCGGTCAGTGTTTTGGTAACTTTTCGGTCACTGTTTCGGTCACTGTTTCGGTCACTGTTTTGGTCACTGTTTTGGTCTCAGTTTTAGTCACTGTTTTGTCACTGTTTTGGTCTCTGTTTTATCTGTTTTGGTCACTGTTTTCTTACTCTTTGGTCACTGTTTTGTTCACTGTTTTGTTTTGGTCACTTGTCACTTTTTGTTATCTTTGGGTCACTGTTCACTGTTTTGGTCACTGCTTTCACGGTTTTGGTCACAGTTTCGGTCACTGTTTCGGCCACTGTTTCGGTAACTTTTTCGGTTACTGTTTGGTCACTGCTAGTCCACCACCATCTTGCAAAGACCAAAGCTGCTGACTTAGTCACATCAAAAGCGTAGCCAAAGAAATCTGTCGCAAGGACAATCGTTTTCTGAATTTGCCCCCATACTTAAGAAGGGTTTTAAGGCTTGAGTCAAAATTAAGAACGATCCTTGAACTTTCGAAGGTCCGCAAAAAAAAACTTTCCAAACAGATTTAAGCAAAATTAGGAAGATTACACTTAGAAAGATTCATATTAGGAAGATAATGCTTAAGTACAGGCTTAAAGGGTTGAGATTCGAAGGAATTAAGGACGAACCTAGAACAGAAATGAGTTTGCCGTAACTTTAAAAGTCAGAAAAGTAACTTGCCGCGCAGGTTCATAAAAATATCGGGTCGTTATACTTAAGGACGGGCTTTAAGTATGGAGATTTGACATAATTTCGGCCGATCCAAGAGCATAAATTGCTTTTTTGGTATTTTTCGGGATGACTTTCTTCGAAAGTTTGGAAAAAATTTCTTTGTGAAAAATACATAATCAATTAGAACTAAACCCCTTAGTTGGCTTCAAAATCCATGTAATAAACCGAACCTGCGATTCAAAACCTATGAGAACCACTGAACCAAATAAGTTGTTTTAACTATGCGATCAATTTGCATTCCTGATAATTAGGGCAATATGTTTAGCACTTCGTTTTTGGACCTTTCCAGAATTTTCAAACATTTGTCGATGTATGTGCTCTTGAACAATTTTCTATAACATCATTCACATATTTCATATTTGAAATCTGTATGAAGCGTACATAAGCATCTCTTCTTCACAATCAGGCATTGAGTCACTTAAAATAGTATTTTGAAAACCCTCATTTACCATATTTTTTCTCAACATACCCGAATAAGTTCTCAAGGGCTCGAATCCGGACCGGTTTGCAGCCTTTGCTTAAAGGCTTTCTGAAGTTTATAATTGCATTTAACGAGAATAGTTTTAACTTGCAGTTTTTACTGGCTCGAGGTCTTGCTATGCTATTGGCATAACTTTAAACAGAGGCACACAACACAACAAAGGAGGCATCAGGTTGATCGGACGACGTTTCATGAGGAACCAAATCCTCACTCATCAGCGATCTTGAGCCTGAAATGTCTTCAGAGGCCAGCCGCGACGGCAAAACTGTTTGGAATTCCAAAGGCAGCTTGCGCGCAAAAACACCAAAAGACGAGCCAGTAAAACGAAGTTAACAGTATAAAGGTCATTAACAGTCATAAAAGTACTAAAACGCATGGCACGGCGTTGTTGTTCGAAACTTAATAAAAATAGTTTCATTTAAAACAACAAAAACTCCTGTTTGTATATACAAACATTTTTTGTCTTTTGCGTGCGCCGTTTTGCCCCTGAGTCCAAACTCCAAAACGGAGGCACACCTTACAGAGGCGTTAGTGCTTTTTGGTGTTTTTGCGCGCAAGCTGCCTTTGGAATTCCCAAACAGTTTTGCCGTCGCGGGCATGGAGAGACTGCTGTTTGGATCCTCATTAAGACTACGAATATTCCAAATAAGAATTATATTTTAAACTTATACTGAGTATCGAGTACTGTATCGAGAACTGAGTATCGAATACCGATTTTCAAGTACGGAGTATCGATTACTAAGTAAAGAGTATCCACTACCTGTTATCGAATACTGAGGAAAGAGTACTAAGTATTGGATTATGAGTACTGAGAACTGAGTATCGAGTACTGAGTATGAGTGTCGAGTACTGAGAATCTAGTAATGAGTACCAAAAACTGAGAGTCGAGTACTAAGAATCGAGAATCGCGTACTTAGTGTCGTGTACTGAATATTGAGTATCGAACATAAATTTTGATATTTTTTTAGTAATCTGGAGCTCCAACTCTACCGGAAAAACTAAAATTCACGCACCTTCTATAAAAAATAATTTTGTAATTAGTTTTGGTGACAGTTTTTCTTTACTAAAACTGAGAAACCTTTCAAATACATAAAAAGGAAGCTCTAATCCTTAATAGGTTTACATCATGAGCGTATTAAACTTTTGGCCATAAAAATCAGCAATAAACGTCGTTGCCAAATTGCTCTCTTACCTCAAAACGGTCCCCTGGGTGCAGTCATAAAGTTTTCAAAAATAATAATAATATTTTTTTTTTTCTATGTGGTGGCTTTTTGGTTTTTGGCAAAACTCACCAAAAAGTTTCAATAATTTTCGCAAGGCAACACGTTTATTAATGCCTAATTTGAGGGGGTTTCGAGGCAAAAGTTGTGCTCAACTTTTGGCAATCCGACATTAAAGATAAAACATAAATCTAGGTAAAAAGTAGGCAAGGCATAAATGTACAATATGGAAATGGATTTATCTAAAAATGGCAAATGTTTGGCTTCAGCTCAGACGGAAGAGCTTTTCGTGCGCCCGCAGAGATTTATGATGAGCCAAAAGTTGGGTGCGTGTGTTTGTGACTCCATTAGGCGTGTTAATAGGATAAATATGCAAAGACGAAAATACTGAAATACTGTCAAATTTATTTGCCACCCGCTGACAGCGGCAGGTACATTTTAAATTGTGAGAGCTTTAAGTCCAAACAACGGCCCAGCCACAGCCACAGGGCAGTCCTAAACACGTCCACCTGGCAAATATAGAGGACGGCTGCATGGTTCCATGTGCCATGTTCCATAGTATAACAATACGGATGAACGAACTTAAGCACGCAGCTTTTGTGTATTGAACATGTCATCGGCAAAATTTGTGTCAAAACCCACCGCAAAATACCTGCAGAGGTCGACCCTTTGGTGGGGGAGGCATAGGTGGGGAGGTGCAAGTGCAAGCATTGTTGTGCAGTAAAGCCATTTTCACAATATTTTCAGTTATGCTACTCCTTTTCTGTCTCCTGCAACATGGCTTGCCACTTTCTGGTCTGGTCCGCTCGGGTTTTTGGGTCCTTGCCTGAACTTGGGCTATACATCAATTTAACAAGGCAAGCATGCACATGGGAAATTAGCTAGCAATAACGGTATTTTTTTTCGGACAGCGACAAAACTGAGCTTACAACAAGACCCAAACATGCCACACACACACACACACACACACGGAACACCAACAACAACCAAAAATTGTTGCACATAGTTGAAAGACATTTTTGGGGCTTTTGCATGCATCACATTTACGTGTATTTACATTTCGATGAAGCCGACCAACTGCAGGTTACAATATGTCAATTTTATGAAAGAGGAGTATAAAATATGGATGTAGTTGGTACATAAAAGAGCTTTTGAGATTCAATAGACAAGAAATAAACCACTTTATCTCTTACTCTTGGTTTGGTGAAAGGCTAAACTGTAATTACAGATCCAAGCGGAGATAATATTCTTTATAAACTTTCGACTTTATTTTCAAGTAAAAAAGTACAATGCTATGAATGTCTCTTGTTCGTGGATTGATCGAGATTTTTCGAATAAATCCAGATAGTGGGGAAATCTCTAGTGATTTTCGTATAATCGCTTGTATTTCGAACTATAACTGCTTGAATTTCTATGATTGGTGACCGAAAAATGCTTGGTTACTAGATAAAATGACGAAAGTTGTGTGAATTGAGACCGACTGTTTGAAGTCAAGAAGATTTAGATAAAATGATCCAAACCGCTTAACATTCGCCATCTGATCTATCTACCAAAGATTTTCTTAACACTCTACATATAAAGGTAAAGAATTTAAAATCAAAATGGAAACGTGTCACCCCCGAATAGGACTGGAATGCCTCCAAGCCTGCTATGTTATGTTATGAAAAATTGGTGTACCTTCTTAAATGGCTTTCAGACTTGTTGATAATCTTAGGTGCATTAAGCAGATCTTGCTTGGTATCTGATTAGTGAGCTATTTTTGATATATAATTATACCTACCTAAGTCTCGTGTGGCTATTGTTTTAGTACACGTATAGAACACACTCGTTCTCGAGAACCATGAAACGCATCCACTTCAACTTGTCGGCTATTTGACAATTGACATTTATGCTATATTACTGCATCAAAAGTTTTTGGCATCAGTTGTTTGCAATCATGAAATGGAGATTGCTCGAAAATCGTGTTGTAATTGGCCTGCATAAGTGCGGCTTCGAAATAAGATGTTGCGCCCATTGGAAATCACACGAAACTGTCAGTATCTTAACGTGAAGTTATTTGAGGATACTGATGAAATGAAAGACCACGCGAAATGCAGCCGTCAGCGCACTTCAAATTCGTCGAATCGATTGAATTCGTCGAAATCTACTGCGCAAGCAGAAAACCATGTCACGTGAGATGAATATCAGCAAGGACAGCTTGTCGCGCATCATAAAACGTGACTTGGGACTCTGTGCATACAAGAGACACACCGGCCACTTGCTCACAACAGCAAACATAAACGCAAGACAAAACTGAAAGCGTCGCCAGTGCGCGAACAATGCCCACAGGCAGATTCTGTTTACTGACACGAAAATTTTCACCAAAGGGGAATCGTTTAACAAACAGAACTATAGAGGGTATGTTGTGTCATCAAAACAAGCGTCCGAAATCTTTCCGAGAATTCAGATAGGTCTCCATCCGGCCTATCTGGTGGGTAGTCGCTCGATTTTTAAGAACAAATAGTCGAAACTTCGGCGAAATTGTATTAATCCGACGTTTTGGAATAGGTTGTGCAGTCAACTCGATATTATTTGCAAACAGACAGTGTACCTTTTCAACAAGTCTCTGCTCCAGCTGACATTGCAAAAACTACTCAAAAATGGTTAAACACCAGGTACACAACTTCATTTCCTGAACCTAAATCCATTGAACTACAAACTGTGGTCCGTTCTCGAGGCTATGGCTTGCTCTACTCGACACCGAAATATTAAGTCTTTGAAGCACGCCCTTGTCGAGCTGAGTACAATTTCCCAATGCCTGTGGTGCGCACTCAGATCGATGAGTGACCATAGAGACTTCGGCGTTGCGGGAAGGTCCAAGGCAGCCATTTCGAATAAGTTGTTTTTGCGACTTGTAGCCATTAAGTGACCAAATAAAAAGAAGCAAAAAGATTTGAAAAATATTCATTCGATTTGATTTTATAACCAAAAAACCGGGTAGAAGATTGAAAAAATAGATCTTAGATTACTAGTGTGTTTGAAACTTGTAATCGACTGAACCGAATTGGATACTTTCTTCTGCGGAACAGCCAAGGTAAGGAAAGCAAACAAGCGACATAGATCCAATTGAAAATTTAAAAGAAATCAGAAATAATATATTGTTATGAATTTCGGCTCCGAGGGCGAACTAGTCCTCATGGACACTCTCGATTCTCATGTAACGAGACAAGTATCGATCACCAAACAGCTGGCGATACCTGGTCCCTTTTATCTTAAGTTACATCTCGAGCCCAAGTTCTGGAATTTTGCACCCGAACACGCGGTCTGGCCACAAAAAGTTGGTTAGTTTTCCCTTTCAACTAATTGAACTTTGTTAATAAAGAATCTGAACTGTGGAACGTATTGGCGGAAGTTTCTTATTGGATGCTCGACTGGGATTGTTCTGGTTGGCAAAGCTTGCCTGGATTCCGGTGGAGGGATAACCTCTTTTCCCCCCTTAACCTAATAAAATTGTTTTCCGCTCGACCAAACGCACCTCGACGGAGTCCACTGGATTGGCCAAAACTCGCTACAATCGCCGGTGTCCCAGAAATCTCTACCAACCAAATTCCAACCCAAAACCAATTCTCGGTGTCCTAGAAATGTCTTTCGGTTGGTTTCAAGCCTGTCGTATTTTGTTAGAAGATTTTGGCAAACCAACCAATACACAAACCAAACAAAAGCGACTTCACGAACCCATGCAATTTAGCACTGTTTTTGTAGTAGGCCATAGTCTTATAGCACACACATTTTAACTAGACTTTCGAAGAAAACGATATCTCTCGAAGTTCTGGGCCACCGACGGATTTCTAAAGCGACTTGCAAACCAACCGAAGCCAAAATCTCTAGAGATTTCCAGGACACCCATGAATATGGAGTGACCGCTTACTGCGCTACGTTTTGAACTGCAATTATATTGAACATTGCTTTAGCTCTCACATCTACCGGAATAGCTGTAACACTGTTAGAAGGTGGAAGAGCGGCACATTTAGCACTGAAGCTTCCGTAAAACCTGCAAATTAACAAAAATCCTGCTATCAACATATCGACAAAAACTTTTGTTGATTCCGAAATCAACAGCGGGGTATGAATTTATCGCACGTCTCAAGTCATCGTATATGTGTCGAAAAGTTAAATCATTGCATTAAGTATGAATTTGGGAGTTCTCCGGCAACTGAATAGAACTGCAGAATATTTTTCCCTAGAACTGTAGTGAAATTCCGTTAGATACTTCCAGTGGTTTCATATCGATTCCACCTATCATTTGCCAATTTACTCAACGAAAAATGAACTCATCACTAATGCATATCTGAACATTGGTCAAAATGATCGTAACTTGGTTGAGCACACGCCCAATTTAAGCAGCAAAAAAATATTGATGACAATGACTTGAATTGGACGATTCGATCGCATTCAAATCGAAGATTCGGTGGAACTCTTAAACTCTTTTGATTTTCCCGGTAGGTCGCTCTTATAATTGGATCTGTCATCATTATGATACAAAAATCTTTATTCCCCGACTGATTGTGACGAATTTCCTTGACTTCAATCGATTTGCCGGAAGTTAAATAGTTTTAAGTCCCAAGGAAATGTCGGGAAGTGGTTTTACGCAAGTTATATGTGTCAGTTTTTTCTGAGTTGGGAACCATTCGCACTCTTCATTAATTTTAACTTTTATGCTTTTACGCAAGTTTAGAACTTAAATTCAATAATGTTAAGGGCAGATTTGTGATCTGTGATGGCGTGTGCTGAAAACAACTCCCCGGAAGGATAGTTTTGATCAAGAACTTTGAAAGGGTAGAAATAATTTTTTAAAATCTGTGCTATTATATTTTATCGAAAATTAACCAAAAAAAGTTTCAATCATAACAACAAAAACTCCTGTTGGTATGCAGTTTGCATGCAAACGTTTTGGTCATCGCCTTAGTAGCAGAAAGCATTGGCTTTCATAGAGGAGTCCCACAAACACAAGGGCTTTTGTTCTGTTCAGGCTGTCTTTCGAGTGTTTTGCGCGCATGCTGCTTTGGAATTCCCAAACATTTTTGACAACGCAGGCATGGAGAGGCTGCTATTTTCGAACAGTATCAGTAGGCTATGATCGCTGATGATTGAGTGTGGTGACTCATAAAACAGCTGTACGATCTACCTGCCAACCTAAACTCAACTTATGTTGTAATGAATTCAAAAGCTGAATTCTTTTGGATTTGGTTCTAAAAAACTACGAATTATATAAATTTGTATAAATGTTTTACTTATCCAATGGGGACTCGAACTCGGGACCTTTGTACTTTAACACGATTGGAATGCCGTCTCAACCAGATGCGCTATCGCACACGCTGCTTGCTAAACGGCTAAAATACTAGTTATATTGAATTGCCTAAAAGTATTCCCCAATACATTTCTGGCATTTTGCATAAATACGACCGCTTGTAATTCTCAAGTTGGAATTCCATGTGTTAGAAATATAAAAGGGGTAACTGAAGTTCAATTTTGAATTTGAATACAAAAGGAACATAGTAAATTCCAATCTGATTGTTTTAGATCTTACTAAGCTTTTCTTCCCTGAGTGCTTATGTACAAATTTATAACTCAATTTGAAGCTAATTAAAGTTGTTGTCGAAGCAGATCTAGGCCACAAAATAAAGTTGTCTCAGCTTCTGTTAGCTTTTCTTGGCCAACAGCCTCCTCTGTCAGCTAATTTGCGCAATTCAATTGCCGACCGTAAGTGAGACAAAAGCTCTGGGCACATTGCAGCTCACAATCAGCGAAATTGCCACGGCACGGACCTCTGGACTAATGCAATTGTCGTTAGCCAAATTGGCAGCAGTCTCGGCATTTAAGACAAAACCAACACACACAACTGGGGAGAAAGTCATTCTCTTCTACTCGCTCTGAACAAAGAGTGCAATTGGAGGCTCACCTTTGATGCATGAACGAAAACTGCCTGCCAGCGCCTGCTATTGACACGTGCCGCAAAAACTGTGCACAATTTTCCACATCATCATCATCCACCACATCATCATCCACATCATCAGGGCCAACAACATGGAAAATTGCAGTGAAACAAAAATTGTTGTCTTATGAAAAGTAAAAGCAAACAAGAAGCCCCAACAACAAAAATTGGCAAGAAACGACAATCAATGTTACCGCTCGCTGCCGCCGTCGCCTGCCATTTCCAGTTACCATTAGCAAAAGGAAGGACATACCCGACATTCCCTCGAAAATACTGTGAGAGGAAGGAGAAGAGTACAAAAAAATGCTGCCGTGCTGCATGAGCGAACTTGGCAGAGACGACGATGTGCAAACTGGCGAAGTGACAGCAAATGGCGCGGAAACTGTGTGTACGCCAACGTCAACTAATCGTGGGTGAACAGATCTCTATGCATGTATGTATGGATGCCTATACATACGATATATGTTTATGTGCAGGTGTGGAAAACGGACAGGGCTTGGGCTTGTTGTTTACGCCAATCGTTTGCAGGTGACGCTACTAAGTCGACCTCAGAACGACTCATGGCCATGCAATGATTGCCTCTGACATGCGTTGGGGGAGCGTTTTCTGTTGATTAGTTCACTCTTTTACTTGAATGTTATTCAGTTGAGAGCACATGTCAAAGGTTGGGTTCAAATGGCATAGTCAATTTGTTTAATATTTTCAAACTAGAAGATTTGTAATCAAATTTAAGCTACTGCAGCTTTCGCTTCATTTACAATAGAGTTGAGTGGTGCTTGAAAATAAAGTTTATAAGTGTTATTGAACAATAAAACTTTAAGGATTCAAGTCAGAGCTGCCTTTTTTTTTTTATTAATATTCATAAAATGCATCGTTAACTCAATGATCAGCACATAACTCCGGGCTGCAACCGAACTAAACAAGAGCTTACCTCAAAATGAGCTGCACATGTCGAAACTAGCAATAAGCCAAATGCATTCAATTAAATTCCAATATATTTTTATGTTCAAACTGAGGAAAAGCCATAAAATTGGCAAGCAGCTCGACTAGCTGCTGGCTGTTGCTGCACCGTGGCATACTTGAGTAAGCTGACTGATTAAATTTACACATCGAACCGCACAGAAAAATAAACCAAAGAAGGAGAAGGAGGATGCTGCAAGGACCTGCTAGCAAATTTGATATCCTCGACAGCACGAACAAAAGCTGAAGGAGCGCAAGCATTAAAATGGAAAATCAATTGAAGGCCAACCAGATGGTAGCCAAAGTTTGCCCATCTTCTTTGGCAATTGCTTGTAAGTGAATGTAGTAAAAATTTTTACAACCGATCAGAGGAAAGTATGAGCAGTTTGGATGCACTGAATTAAGCGAACGAGCGAGCGAGACGGACATGCCAATCTCATCGCTCACTTCAAATGTTAATCAATGCCGGACAGGCTGCATTCCATCCAATAGTGGACCCTCGGCATGTGTCAAGTGTAGCAATATTGATGTGCAATCTCAAGAGCTTCCAACCGCATTGCTCAATTTGCATGTACTTGGACTGTCCAAAGGCGGGCCACTTGACCACCCACTCCACTTGGGCTACTGCAATTTCAAATGCATTTTCTATGCTGCAGCAGCAACAAAACACTGAACGCCATTTGGAGCGCCTTAACAACGTTCATGCATAAATTCAAACGTGCGCCATGGCCCAACTCAAGTGCAGCCGGAGGGAAACCGGGGCTAGGCTGTTGCCGGACATGTGTGGATATGCTTAAAATTGTCTAGCAAATTCATGACCGTCCTAAAACAAATGGACATTCATTTTTACAAGGCAAGCCCACAAAATTCTTAACAAAATTGGGTTCAATCGATAAAGGTGCTGGATTTATTGAGTGAATCAATTTGATCTATTTCAAGTGAGAGTAAAATGTTAAACTTAAGAAGTTGTGAATTTTATTAAGAAATAATGTTGAACATAAACATTTATACAAGCTCTTAACTCTAACTTTGTTTGTCTGCTTTTTATTATAGTCCAAGAAAGTGAATCCGTCTCTAAAACGTAAAATCGGAACGTCAATATTTGTGATCCTTTTTCAAGTAGCTTTGTAGATGACGGCAGTTATGCAACCAATCACATTTTTGATATAAAACATCTTTAGTTTCGGTACGGATGATTTCAGAATGAGTTTATTCCAGCGTCACGCGTCACTCTGACGTGTCATATTTTGTGGTGTTAGTGTAAAATATTTCAGGTTGATCGAGTACTGTGTATCGAATACTTAGCTTTGAGTACTTAGTGCTAAGTATTGACTACTGACTGTTGCCTTCTGAGTATAGAATACCGAATATTAGGTACGGAGTATCGAGAACTAAGTATCTAATATCGAGTTCGTGGTATTGTGTACTGAGTGTCGTGTAATAAGCAGCGAGCACTGAGTATTGAGTACTAAGTATCGAGTACTGAGTATTGGTTGTCGATTATGGAGTATCTATAGTGGAGTATCGATTACCGAGTACCGACTATCGAGTACGGAGAGTCGAATAGTACGTATCCTGATCTGACAATCAAGTACTGAGTATCAAGTTATTAGTTTCGACTATCGAGTACTGCGTTTCGAGTAGTAAGTATCAAGATTTGAGAAACGAGTATTAAGTTTCGTGTACTGAGTAATGAGTACCTACTATAGAGTTCTTAGTATTGAATACTGAGCATAGAGTTCTTAGCAGCGAGTACGGAGTATCGTGTACTGAGTATCGATTATCGAGTACTAAGTTTCGAGATCTGAGAACCGAATGCTGTATTTTCACTCATGTGAGATATCAGACAATTGAGTTTCCCATATGAGATATCAGACAAGTGAGTTCAATCAATGTCAGAAGCAAAAAAAATATGAGAAGCAGCAAGAGAAGCAGGCTATCTGAGTTCTCTTTTGAGATTTTTGACAGCCATCTCACAGTAAAGTGATTGATTTTTCACCAGTCTCATATAAGAGTGCGACAAGTTTATATGGAGTAGAATAACACAACGTACAGCTTGTGATGCAAAAGTAAGTGAAAGTCGAAGCACATCAGCGAAATTTACTCTGATCACATTCCTAATTATAGCCCTAGATGTTGATATTGGGAATCACAGGCAAAATCGAGCATCTGAAAAAGTTTCGAAGGATGAACGATGCAAATTTGGACCTTATTATAAGCCGAGCAGCTGAACCCGGAACCATTCCCACAATTGAAAAGCTCACAGAGTAAATTATAAAGGCAGCTAAGTTCATGCAGAAGCCGACCATGCCAACTCTTACAAAAGATAAGCTTTATTACAACAATAAATGCAACGCCTGAAGCCAAAATACACTACCAAGAAGAAAATGTCAATTACATGTCGTTATGGAAGCGTACGCAGACGGAATATTATCAGCACCTAGAGGTAGCCCTGAACAACGTGCAAGATAGCAACTTTGGGCTCTAATAAGAGATATTAATAGTACTTGCAAGAGACAATCTATATAAGTGAGCGCGCACAGCCTGGCATCGCATTTTCAAAGCCTTCTCAATGCAGAAATATCCCACTCTCAACACCTGTTTGCTTTTCCATTTTTGACGACGCCAGCATTGGTTCGAGCGATTCAGGTAGCAGAAGTGTCGAGGCCCTCGAATGTAGTAAGCCCAAAAAAACACCTGGGGTAGATAGAGTTCCGGCTGAATTTCTAAAAAATGCAACGACTCTATTTACTAACCAGCTCACAGCAGCATTTAATTACATATTCTAAGCAAGAACAGTTTTAGAAGAAATGTAATTTTCCCAATTTTTAAAAAAGGCAACGTATTAGAGCCAGTGAATTATAAAAAATTATTCTTTCTTTATGCGATGGTGAAGGTATTTATTTTGTGCTGCTGGTTTGAAGCTGGTTTGAAATGCACGATATCCAAGGGGAATACCAAGCTGGATTTAGATAGGGCTACTCGATAGTAACAGTATTTTTTTTTGTAAACTACAACATGGCGCTTTCCCTTTACTTCCTAGGCATCTTTCCCCCGTTTAACCAAAAACACAAAAAAATCCTCCTTCCTATACTATTTACTAATGTGGAGGAGTGTGGAGGAATGGGGAAGAAAAGAGGGCAGAGTCTTCCTTCCAAAAAACTTACAATTTAATTTTTTTTTTTATTTTTACCTACCTTCTCTGGGACTCGAACTCTCAACTGACGTACCTTGTCTCGGAAACTTAGACACAATCGCCGGCAGCTTAGCCCATACGACTATATAAGCACTCGCGCGGCAATGCCTCAAGTACTGTTATAAAGGCAAGCTCTTGTTTCGTGCAGTTTTCAAAATAATTTATTTTAAATCCTTAACGTGTTTGAACCAACACGCCTGGAAAACAGTTTTCTGATGAAAAATATACTTTTGACTACTTTCGTTTGAATTTCTACAGCGCTTGGTTTAATGTAAACGTCAAGTAGAAATCCTACATTTCCGTGAGAATTCAGAAAGTTAACGAAAAATGTAGAAATAATTTGAAGAAAAGCTGATTTTCTCTTGTGAGTAGCCTTTGTAATTGTCCACATCTAACTTTTCTGCTTGCCTCGTTTACTTTTTTATTTCAACACGTTCGTGTAGTTTTTCTAAACGCCACGAGTAGCTTTCTGTTTTCTACATTTTCTTGTGAAGTTTAGCAGGGTGAACAAAGCTTCGTTTAAGATTGTCGTTTCTACATGTGGCGTGTAGCTAATTTGGTTTTCTCTGTATAAGTAATGTTAAAGTATCGTCCAAGTTCATTGCCATTATAGAAAGCCTTTATACACTAAATAAAACCACTGTATGGAATGGAATCTAACAATCCAAATGGTTCGAAACAAACTCAGGAGTAATACAGGGGTGCTTGTTAAGTCCACTACTCTTTGCACTGTATGTGGATGATATTGTTGCGAATCTTCCCGGAGGTGTAGAGTTTGGAACTCAACGGATCAAGGTTCTGATGTATGCCGACGACATAGTGCTATTGGCGGTAATCCCCCAGGTGATGCAACAAATGATGCTTCTAGCAGTTACTGTTGGACGTAGAGTCTGCGGATAAATATCGAGAAATCAAAAATGATGTTAGTGAAAGATGGAAGAGGACGAAGAGCCAGAAATCGACACATAAAACGTTAGGAAAAAACAATATTTTCGTCACAGAAATTGACAGACGCCAAAGTCCATATCTATTAATTGGAAAGAACAATGTTTTTCCTTGAATGGGATATTATGGCAGGAGACCACAATATGAGATCATATGGAAATGACTGCAGAACCTGGGAGACATGGCAAATTGAACTTTTACAGAGGATAGACGAAGAAGAAAGAAGTGTATTCGAGCGGAAGGCATGGCAGAGTGGCACACGATTCACATATAAGCTCCTCGAGTACAAGTTATTTGAAAGAAATTATTTTAGGGATGATGTTGATACAACGCAATATCGCTCCATTTTCGTATAAGAGCTGAAGTACTCAACCTTAATTACATGCCATAGAACGACGGAAAGCCGATGCACCCTATGCAACCATCCAGGTTGAGAGAAGATGTAGCCCATTTCATGCTTCACCTACTGAACGGATCCGTTTGGCCCTCTCTAATCTCTTATCTGAGGGAGACTTACAAATATAGGTAGGAGTTTATTCTAGATTTTTTAAGCAGCAGTTTCAAGTTTGGGTCATATCAACTGCATTCTAGTGGAGAACGGCGTGGTATCTGTCGACGAGTGGGGCAGCTGCAGGTAGTATCTGCTAGGTTGCAGGGTTATGAGCCGGAGCAACTATATGTCAGAATGATATCTTGTCATCTTGTAATTAAGTTCTTAAAGTTTAAAGTATGAGATATTATTGTAAAATTTTAAATGTTTATAAAACCAAAAATGTATCAAAGAAACTGTAAGTCACGTTACCGAAAAGGCCAAGCTATCACTATATTTTAAATAAATTTTTACTACTCATACTACTAATTACAAGCGGTGGTATTTATGCGAAATGCCACAAATATATTGGCGAATACTTTTAGGCAATTCAATATACGTAGCTTTTGGCCGTGTAGCAACCAACGTGTGAGCACAACTGGTTGAGACGGCACTCCAATCGTGATCAAGTCCAAAGGCCCCGAGTTCATCCAGAGTAAGCAAAAAAATGTGATACAAAAGTAGGTTTTCAGAACCAAATCTAAAAGAACTCTGCTCTTGGATTCATTTCAAAATAAATTGAGTATAGTTTGGTTGGGCAAACAAAGTTTTAAATAAAAAAATTAAATTTTTTATTTTAAAATAAAGTGTACCTTTTAGATTTACGAATCTCTTATTTAATGGTGAAAATATTAAAATCAAAATGCAAGTATTAATATATCAGAGCAATTTCCCTGAGAGTAATAATATGTGAACATAATTCCCTGAACCGAGCCGAAATTTCGATATAAATTGTACCATATTCACATACCAAAAACTATTTCGTGAAATAGAATCAAATCATGTTATTCTGTCATATTTGTATGCCCTAACTTGCTGTCAGTCTTCACAATTTTTAACGATTTCCAGACATTTTTGCTATCTTCCTTTAAATTTAAGCAGATGGCATAGTCACTCAGCTATGCACACATGTGTTCATTCACTTTCCCGTAGCATCTAAATCAAAGTCAAATGTAGTTGAAAAGCAGCTTGTTCAGTAACAATAGCAAATCCAAATCCGAAATCCGTAACCAAACCGCCACGGAAGTGTGACACAGAAAACGGAAACGGAAGCAATTTTCATTTGCGTTGAGTTAAAATGGTTGCCGTCGTTTGGGTGTCGTCCTTGTGGTCGCTTAGGGAGCACACTTCGAGGCAGCACATGCTTAGCGACATGTAACAAACATAATTTCAAAGGGCGCAGACAATGCCGTAGGAAGTGCAGCGAATTGAACCACAAATGAGGCAAAGAGTGCGGTAAATGTGCATTTCTTATTTAATGAATGGGCGATACTTACTTTTAGTAATTTTTATCTCTTCTCCATGGTCAGACCACACACACGTACAGAGAATGAATTTGGTTTTTGTATTTCCATGAACTGTCACACTTTATTACTGATTTTGCGCTTATACATTTGTTTTGTTGTTGTGTGTGTGTGTGTGTAAAATAAATACAAGTTTTTATTATTATTAAATGTAAGGTTTATATGTAAATGAAATGTGATTAAAGTATGGAAATCAACATAAATCGTTTGGGCTGCTAGTTGGGTCTATTTAATTGATTGTTGCAAACTATTATTACGTTTTCTTTTTATTGATTTCTTATTTCCTTAAGAACATTTTACAATTTTAATTTCCTATGCTTAGTTATACACGTTGTCTTAGACCTAATTATGTGTGTTTTATAATTAAGTGTTTGAAAATCTATGCTTCTAACTAAGTGCTAGGGGGATTTTTGTTTTATAATTAAATTCTCAAACAGCGGCTGCTCAATTTTGAATCGCATTGGCCAAATATACAAAGTTGGGGTTTCTTAGGGATTAATTTTTATGTGGTTTAATTATAATTATTTACATTTACATTATAAAGTTTATCACATTTTGAATGTGTGTTTGTGTTAGGCTTACAACTAAATATATATCATTTTTAATGGTCTTAAAATTAATGGAAATATTTTCCATAATTTTTTATATATACAGTTAAGCATATAGAAAAGTTTTATAAATCAAATTATAAAATATCTTAATGAAACTCTTGTTGAAATATGTTGGCCCATTTGCTCAATAAACTAGGGATAGACGTTAAATATTAAACAAATGGATTTAAGTCGTGGAAATGGCAGTATTTTTTTTCGAAATTTTGAGCAAATTGGAATAAATTTTTAAACTGTTCAATGCATCATACAAATTCGGTCTTAATTTGGGAGCATATCTAAAGGATTTGTGGTTACAGAAGTGTGCTTTAAATCAAATTTGACATTTATTTGGGGCTTTGTCAATTCCAACCCACCATTTCCCAACACTTTTACTTGCATTCTCTTCCAATTTTTAACTAAATGAATTCCCCATTCATCTATTCGATTTGACGCAGAAAGATTAATGCACTTAATTACAAACTCAAATCCTAATTACTGCACTTCAATTTGACCCCAAAAACTAGGCAACCGCATTGTGATTAATTATACCGTCCAACGTAACCAACTCTCCCCTGCGGCTTATGTCGGTGTCGTGCTTACTGTTTGCTTGCCAAACTTACCAGCCGATGCTGCGGTTGTAGCTGCTCCCGCTGGTCCTGCTGCTAAGCCCTTGGGTCAGTTAACGCTGACCAATGGATCCAGAGTGCTGCTCAAATGCACCAGCTGTTGCTGCACCTCGCGCAGACTGGCCAGGCTGCCGTCCAACTGATGAGTAGGCGGCTGAGGCGGCGGTGGCAGGACCACAACCACAGCCTCAGCCGGCGAAGGAGCTCCGTGTGGAATGACAGTTGCTGCAGCGGCCACAGCAGCCAGGGTGGTGGTGGTCCCAGTTACTCCGCTATACATCAGACTACCCATGCTGCTGGGGTGGTGATACATTTGACTAGCCGCTGCTGGTGGTGGCGGAGCCGGCGGTAGTACCAACTCATCTAGGGTACAAACACGATCGTCTAGGGGAAAGGTAAAGTTGATTTCCTTGCCATTCTCTCCATGGGAGTTGCGACTGTTGCCATTGACAGGACTTAGACTCAAGGCATGTCCATTTGAGGAGCCATTTGTAGTGCCATTTGCAGCTGCTGTGGCGGCTGCTGCTCCAGCTGTGCCAGATGCTGGCGTTGTGACCAGCGTCAAGGTAGTTGTTGTTGTCGGTGAGCTGCCATTTCCCAGTGTTGTAATTGTGGTGGCCTCTAAGTTCTTTTCCAAGCATTTGCTATCGCCTGGAGAGGAGATTAATGAGAGAATGGCAATATTTAGGGTTAGAGTTTCTAATCATTTTTTGGTCAGGCCTTCAAACTCCCACGCCACAGCCCAATTTCCCTTTTGGTTTCCTTTTTTGTTGCTACTTTCAGTTTGTGGTTCTCAGTTAGCTTATCGGGGGAATCGAAATTTTTGTGTGGCAAAAAAGTTTTTTTTTTTTTTGTTTGTTAGCCTCTGCGACAGCCTCTGAGGCCATTTTATTGTTTGTGCAAAAATGCTACAATTGTGCAAATACAGAAGTTAGCTTTTGCTTTTGTTTTTTTTTTTTTTTTTTGGTGTGCGTTTCCCACGAGTGCGTTCTGTTGAATGGTTGGGCCCCAGGGGCAATTTGTGCCCAGGTAACAAAGTTAGACACTGTCAGGTTTGTGCACAAACATTAGCACCATTTCGGGCGGAGTTTGGTCAGTGCGAAATTTATTTATTCCTCAATTAAGTAAGGCATGAGCCAAGATAATGAAGCACGTACTTGTAATTAATTAAGAGAGGGCGTTACTTTTTTGTTCCTTCTGTTTTTCATTTCAACGCCTTGTCCTTGCGCATTTGGCCAAATGCCCAGAAAGGATTAGCGCCATTTTTCTTGGGCTTCACCTTGGACTTTGTTTAAATTAAATTTAACTACGACTACTAAGTACTTACTGCCATTCAAATGATCTTCTCGGGTATAATAGCGTGCACGATTTTTGGAGAAGCAAGCCACAAGCGACAGTATAATGACTGCAATTAGCACAAAGATGATGCCACCCAAAATTGCCAGAGTGTTAAGACCGCCTGTGAGGGGAGAGAGAGAAGGAGAGAGTAGAATACAGGTGGTGCATAATTGCATTTTAAGCCATTTTAAGTACCAAAATGGGGATATACTTAGTTTTAATTAATTCAATTTAGGAGCCATTATTTATGTTTACAAGAGGAGAATGAGGTGAGCTTTTTAACATTTGAATAATGCAATTACAAAACTATGCTGAAATTTTAAAAAGAATGCCCAGGCTACCGTTTATACGCATTGGGATGCCTCAGTAGTAAATGCAGAGGGATGCCTCAGTCTCAGTTAATTAAATTTGAGATTTTGAAGAAATTATTTTCTGAGCTTAGACCGTTGTCCACTCGGCGTGAAAAATATAGCATAATACGTTTATATTACGCTGCTTTTAAATAGATAATCGTCTAATATTTTCTCAACGAGCTCTTTGCTCAACCAACAATAGATATTTTTCGCTCTCTGTGCATTTGTTTCCAAGACACACTTTGCTTGGCAGACTTTGCCGAAAGTGTCTTTTGCGCATGTATTTATGTGTGCGGTGTGCCTGAGTAAACTGCAAGTGTGTATGCGTGCTAGTGAAACACTAACGCTACACTCAGCTCAGCTTAGCTGCCGAGAGCCGTGCAAAATTATACTCTTTAAGCTGTTATCGTAAGATAGCCACGTGAGTTTCGCTCAAGCACAAAATCAAAAGAGTTTCTGTTCTAGTGTTGAGTAACTAAAATTGAGTTGTTCACTAAACTGAACAAGTGCACATGTTCATCTTTAATTGTTCATTTTTGTTCAGGGAGTCGTCTTGTTCAGTGAGTTCTTCAGTGCCTGGTTCACTCAGATCGGTCCCAACCGATTTTCCCATTAAAAAATCTTTTATAAAAAAGCACACCCACTTTAGAGGAGGCTAACAAATAGGCCACATTGCGCAATGAGACCAGGAAGGAAGGACTATAACTATTTCGAATGATCTTAGTCAAAGTGCTAGTCACAATGCCCTAAGAAAAGTTAGCAAGTTAAATATGAACTACTGAGCAACTGAACGGCTGAACAACTGAGAAACTGAGCAATTTTAGTGAATTGACCCACTTTGAAAACAAGAACAAGTGAATAAGTTCAGTGTATTGAACAACCTTTGTAAAATGACTTGACACAGAACCAAAAGGCCAACGCCGAGCTCCTGTCAATCTCTTGGCTTGTGCGCTTCTAGTTTTTGCACAAGAGAAAGATACCTACAGTTTAGCGCCGAATCCGAACGGCAGCTTGAGAAGCTTTTGCATGCCTAATTACTACAAAGCTGGCGCCAACAGCAGTGAGGGGTGACCGGGTGTGTAAGTTTTATTCAAAGAAAAAACTTTTAATTAGATGTTCCGAGGCGGGATCGAACCCACGCCTCTTGCACAGCGGTCGCGCACACTAGCCGCTGAGCCACAACCTTTACCCATTTGGAAAGCCCCTGGAAGTTAAAATTAATAATGCACCTTTCAATTTGATCACAGTAGTATAGAGTGTTGGCCATACTCGACGCACCCATTTGGCAACACTATATTTACTACATAGCCCGTTTAAAGCGTCAGTCCAAGTAGATTTTTACCAAGGAACTGTACACGCCACGCGAACGCGCTCAGATACTTAAAATTAACATTCCAACCAAACAAGTCAATTGTGAAAACTCAACGTGTATTTAAAAGAACGTTGAAAGGGACGGTAAACACACAAAATTGCCGCTAAAAATCTTTAAGAGATTGAAGAGGTACCTCTTCATGATGAAAAAGTCACAGTTTGGAGCGGAGTTTGCACTAAAATGGTAATTGGGCCGTTCTTTTTGGAAGAACGGCCAAACGGTCAGTCTGGAGCGCTATCGCGATATGATAAAAAAATTTTTTAATGCTAATTGTTTGTTGATACCCGGCAGTATGGGTGGTGGCGATAGGTACTTGCACTACTTACAAGGATTACTTACTGGTGGCAATCGCTACCTTATCGCTTTACAAGTAAGTATTGCAGTCGGTACGTACGGTTGGGTACCGAGAGGAGCTTACAGTTTTACAGTTACAGCATACAGCTTCGGTAATTACTTCACTACTTACATGTAAAGCGAAAAGGTGACGATTGGTTACCCCCTAGGACTGAAATGCATTGCTGGTGGGTTGGGCTGCGAGTACTTCTGGTTACTAAGTACCGAGCTCAGCACCCATGTACTTGTGCAGCGAACTGCAGGGTAGCGTATGGTGCACTACTGGTTTTAACAAGACGGCGCTCCACCACACACAAGCCGCGATAGAATCGAATTTATGAGGTCATTGTTTGACTGGCCGCAGCGTGCACCAGTTTTGACGCCTTCAGACTTCTTTTTATGGTGCTATTTGAAATCAAAGGCTTACATCAACAAGCAAAGGACCCTGAAAAACCTGAAAAACAATATCCGCCAAGAAATAACCTCTATTCCGGCCGAAATGTTGGCCAAAATCCAAGAAAAAGCTGCAAAACGGGCTCAATAAGTACGCCATAGCCAGAAGTGATGTAAACAAATCTACTTGAAGCCAAATAAATAATTATTTTCACGAACAAAAAATTGTATTTCTTTGATCTTTAAAAAAAAAAACATACGGCCAAACCTGTACTAAAACTAGTTTCACTACTTTTATGTAATTTCCTTAATAAAAAGGAGCGCAGCCCATATCTGCGCTGCCTTTAAAAATCGTCTTTTAAAGTCTTTGTTCAAAAATGTAGCACTGAAAAGGCTGCACCTCACAAGGTTGATCCATTTGTAAATGTAAAATGTGCGCTTCTAATTTTCGCACAAGAGAAAGGAACCTACAGTTTAACACTAAATCCGAACGGTAGTTTGAGAAGCTTTTGCATGGCTAATTACTACAAAGCTGGCGCCAACAGCAGTGAGGGATGACCGGGTGTGCAAGTTTATTCATAGAAAAAACTTTTTATTATATCTTCCGAGGCGGAATCGAACCCACGACCTCTTGCACAGCGGTTGCATACACTAGCCGCTGCGCCACACCCAGATCCATTTGTTGGCAAGTGTTATTTTCACTTCATTTTATAGCGTCGTTATTTTCCACTATTGCCCAGCTCTTCACAGATCCACAACTAGGCTACATTGACTGCTTTGGAGCCGCTTTTCGCTTTTTTAACGTTTAATGTATCAACTTTCATAATGCCGTCGAGATCTTCCCATATCTCTTTTTTTGCGCTCATTTTCAATTTTCTTTTCTTTTTTCATAATTTATCATTCACAAATTGCATTTCGAATCGTTTTTATGAGTCCATGACAGTTTTTTATGCGCTACATAATTGCCAACAGAATGTAATAACAATACTACAGAATGTAATCTTTTATTGCGTGGAGTGGAAACCGAATATGAAATGAAAAAATAGGGGAAAGTTAACTTTGGCTCGGCCGAAGTTTTGTATACCCTTTGCAGTTTGTTTTTCTAAATAAGACTACTTTTCGGACCTTACTTTTCTATTGGAGCTATACTATATAGATGTCCGATTCCGACCAAATTTAGTGGAATCATGGAAAAGCATAGTAAACAAAGATATACGAAGTTTGGAGGCGTTTCAATTGAAAACAAAAAAGTTTTTCTCACTAAAACTAGTTTTTCGACCGATCGTTCCTATGACAGCTATATGCTATAGTCATCCGATTTTGCAAAGTTTGGTGAGGATAGCCTTAACACTGACGGAGGAGATAGCATCGAAACAGACAGACGGACAGGGCTAAATGAACTCAGCTCATCGTGCTGATCAAGAATATATATACTTTATGTGGTCGGAGATGCTTCCTTCAATGCGTTACAAACATCCGGACAATTTTATAATACCCTCTGCAAGGGTATAAAAATATTAACCCAAAGTATTTAAACCAAATAATTGCTCCATCACATCTTCTTATTATCAACCTTAAGCATCTAACTTAAATTTCTTCAGTACTTAAATCAAACCGAAAACCATCTTCATCCACCCACTCACCATGTTCGAGAAAGTTATATGAAGTGCTTGCAGCATTTTGCTCCTCATCGCTAATATAATCCAGACACGTGTGCAGGCCGCCAACGTCCAAATTATTTATTTCAGCGCCTCGTAAACTTTTGGGGAAAAAACAAATTGGATATGTGTCCCATTTCCATTGCAGCTGCACGAGATAAAAGAGGGAGAGAACAGAAAAGGGCAAAAACATAAATTTAAGGGCATCATCAATCAGCGTCGGCTTTGATAACTAATTGAAATTTACACTGAGCCGGCGGGCCTTTCTTTTCAGTTTGAATTTCCACTTACTTGTCGCACGACATTTATTAATTTTCCCATGTGACATTCATCGCATATTAAAGGATTGTTGTCGAACCGCACGTTGCGTATACTTTGAATCCTGAGGGCCGTGTCCTCGTTGATGCCATGTAATTGATTTCGTGATAAGTCCAGGAACTGGGGGAGAATGCCAAATGCAGTTAAAATCGAATTAAATATGCAATTGTCTTATCAAAGGGCAATTAGTTCGCCCGGCGCCTTGACAACCATTTTGGTAATTTTGTTATTTTTCGGTCTAACCACAATAACAACAGTCCCAATGCTTGAGTGAAGTGAATACACAATTAAATTCAATTAAAACGAAAGGCTTAATGGCTATAAAATCATTTCTATGATTGTTGCTGTTGTTATTGCTGCAGTGTAAATTTGGGAATGCAAAAACAACGGCACGTACAAGGACACACAGACGCAGGAAGCCAGGGCGGGGCCTGTTGTCATCAGAATTGTATAAACAAAAATTGCAAACAGCTTCCAGCACTTTCATTCGTACATTGTTGCCTGTGTTGTTGAATACTGCAAATTGGCCAAAAAGTTATCAGCACTCAAATAAATAAACAACACAGACAACAATAGATCTCTCTGCCGTTCACTCCTCTGGCACCAGAGGACAATGGCATGCCAAGCCCCTTGGCAGGGACAAAAACTTACCTCTAACTCACGACACGGGTCGATAATTTGCAATGCGATATTGTCCAATGAATTTCCAGATATATTTAAGTAGCGCAACTGTTTGAACGGAGTTAACAGGCCGATGGGAAGATGTCGCATTTCTGCAACGGCCAGATGAGTTAGCTGGGGAATCATCTGCAGCATGGGAGAAAGTCAAGGGAATAATTCTTAAGTACTTTCAATTATTCGACTCACCTCGAATGTTTCATGCATTTCCCTCAAATCCATGGCTCCATTTCCACTTATATTTAGCGTTTGCAATTTGCTCAGACTTCTCACTGACTGCGGCTCCAGACGCACCAATTTGTTGTAGGATAAATCCAAAAATGTTAAATTGGTCAATTGCAAAAACGAATCATTGGGCACTTTGGCCAAGCGGTTGTACGATAAATCTTAAGAAGGAGTAAAGAAAGGAAGAGTTTTTGAAAGGAGCTCAAATGGCATATAATTTTCAATGGCGCGCACCCAAGTGATTAAGACTTTTCTGCATGCGAAAGAGTTGGTCGACCACCACAGACAATTGATTGCCGTCGAGCAAAACTTTTGTAAGACGCTTCACATCCCGAAATTCATCCTTGTCAAGGAATTTGAACTGCAAGAGAGGCCAGAGAGAAAGCGCAAGAAATATAATTGGAAATGGCGAAAGAGAAAAAGTGAAGTTGAACCTCGTTGCGTCCCAAATCCAATTCGGTTAAAAGCGGCAATAAATTGTACAATTGCGGATTGATTTTTTTCAGCTGACAATTGCGACACTTGAGCACTTTCAGTTCCTGCAAATGGAAGACCGTAGATAAGCAGAGAGTTCTCTTTAAAGAGCGCAAACACTCACCGACACATCGCGAAACACATCCGGCTGTAAATCCTGCAACGGATTTCCGCTCAGGTCCAGGTACTTGAGTTTGCTCAGCATAAAGAAATTGCGCTGCACCAGCTCCACAATTGAGTTATCGGCCAAATTAAGACGACGCAGATCCTGAGAGGACAAAACAAACACTCAGAAGTTTATTACGGCACGCACTGCATTAATATTTATTTACAGAAGCAAGGGCTAATAATTCATAAATCATCAGGCAAAACAAAACAAAAATTGAGGAAAACTGCAGTCGACTCCGGAAACTGCCAAAAAAGTTGCCACTGGGCAACAGCAGCAGCAGTGGAAAACAAAATCGAAAGCAAATTGAAGACAACGAAACTAACTTTCGGTGCTCGCTGGCGCTTCCGCCTGCCCAGGACCAAAGCGCAAGTGAGAAAACGAGAAACTTAAATTCAAGCACGTAGAAGTTTTCTACTTTGCCCCAAAATGTAGGCAACAATTTCTGTCTTATGCCAAGGCTATTAAAAATTCCATAAAATTTATTACTCGACTGCATTGGAATCGGAATAGAAAGAAGAGCACAAAGAGAAAATTTGCAATCATCTTTGAGATTAAACTTTGGTTTGGCACGTGAACCAGGCAAAAACAAAATAAACCAAAAGTTGTCAAAAAGGAAACCAAAAATCTGGGGTCAAAGAAAGTTTGAGAATAGGAAATTATGTTGCTAGAAAAACACTTCCTCAGGCAATTGCTAGTGTGTGTAGGCTGAAGTTCAGTTTTTATTTAGAAAAAATGTTAAAGTAATTTTGGTTTTCACCAACTTTTTTTAAGAGTTGGGGGGTTCGAAACAGCTATACAGAGAAGCGTTTGTTATATGTAGAAATTTGTTATAAAAATCAGTAGCTTTAATTCTAGTAATTGTTTATTTTCCAAAGCATAAGAAAGGTTATTTCTAATATTAGCAGACAATGCTTCCAGCAACTGATTAACAAACTTAAGACACTTAAGAACTTAAGAGACTGCACATTGTATAGCATGAAAGTCAAAAGACGAAATCGGAAAACTGAATATTTGCGGAAATACAGGCTAAGATACATAATACCTGAGTCAGTGGAGTAGATAGCAGAGCCCGGCATTGAACGAGTAGCTCTCTCGGGTAGCAAAAAATATTGGAAAAATATTTAACATTTAAAAACGATAAACGCGTGCTTGTCTACTCGCCGAGTGAACTCCCGCGTGAGTCATGTACTTGATAGCAAAATTTTCTGTTAAGTCAAGTATTCAAAGAAATCCATATTGACCTATTTGGGACTGCGGTCAAAACGTTGCAGAAATCGCTCAATCAAGCATTTTGGCAGCAAAACGTTTCGATAAAAGTCTTTCTAAGGAAATTTCCAATAGAACATAAGCTAAGACGGAGCAATCGCGACATTATCAATCAAGCATACCAATGTTGGAGTCTTTTTGAATTTTCCCTGGTAAAATCAGCTTTCCAAAAGATATTAACAACATATATTAAAGAAGCGTATTCAAGAAGAGATGTTATTATTGTAGTCAGGATGTAAGTATTAATTGTTTATTTGACCGGAGATTATCATGGCCCGAACAGGTAACCGCCCTAAACAGTCCAACACCGTAAAAAATATGTGTAAAAATTTATATGACTATGAAAAGTATATTTAAATTTCCTACCTAGCATTCGGAAAGTATACTTTTCGGGGTTTTTATGTTAAGCCTAGTTCGGAGAACGCAAAAAAGCGCTCGCAAACAAAATGTGGTAAAATCCACACTGGCGTCCTCGCGTTACCAACTACTCTGCGCATGTGGATTTTATTGAACAGCAGTTCGAGTTTTGTTTGTGAGCCCAAACTAATTTATATTTGTTTTTGACGGTCATGTACAACAAAAATATGTCAAAAAAAAATAAAAATTCTATTGAAGCGCTTTCGGGGAGATGAGGAAGAAAAAACTAGTTATTTGGGGGCCTCATGAATATTTTGAGTATCTGATTCAGTTGCCATAGACAGCCTCGAAGTCCAGAAAGAGCAACAACAAATTTGTTGCTTGCACCGGCCAATTTCGATGAAAGAAACCACATTAAATATATACTAACGTTTTGAAATTAAAACAAATAAATAATATAAATGTGTAATATTTATTATTGATCTCGCACGCCTGCAGATTCGTATCGCATCTGCACCGGGTGCTTGTTTTGGAGCCAATTCAAACTGTTGGCGCTCATTTGGAAGTTTTGAATGAACACTTGTGTGACTCGAACTATAAATCATTAGATCTTTCAATCTCTTTTTACTCTTTAGTCTTTCAAATTGGCAAATGAGACGCTAGCGTCTGCTTCTTGTAATGCTCTGCCGTTCTCATCCAAGGCAATTTGTGCGGAATAAATGAAAACTTTAGTTTTCAGATACAAAATCTGTAATATAGGGGGACAACTGCCTCCTGGCTTCGCCATTGGACCTTAACGATCTCCATTTCATATACTTATTTTTTTTATTGTTGCGACTTGAAATCCTCATTAAATAGTTTGTAAGCCGGGGAAAAGTGTGACCGTACCTTTAAAAATTACAAATAACGCCTTATTCTTGGTATTTTTCGGCTGTCTCAGCACACTAATGGGTTTTTACGATCCACTTTCGCAATAAATGGCTTTTTTGTGCGCAAAAACAGTTTGGCGTTGTCCGTACTAGGCTTTAACTGAAAAGTTATTCTGTAAACACAGTAAAAAAGAATACTAGATACCCGATGTTTGTTCAGTAAAACGCGAATAACTTCGGCAAACGGTAACCAAATTCATCTAAACAACATTTGTCTGACAAAAAATTAAATGAACTATTATAATAAAATCTAAGTAAATATAGCTTGTACCAATTTTGTTAAGCCAGTGGGGTTAAGAAGGAATTTCAAAATAAAAGTTGGAAGTACCCGATCTGTAACTCGCATTTATCAGCCAAAGCGTTTCATCTGTGAAAGCAATGAATATAATATACAAGAATCTTCTCGTCGCTATCGGATTTAACAAGTTTATAGAAAATCAGTTGGTCCATTCGCGAGTTTTTTCATGTAAGCAGAGCGAAATGAGCACAAAACGGTTTTTGGGCCATAACTTCAGATTTTGGGGTCCCGCGGAAAACCAAGTAAGTTTTATAAACGACCTGCCCTACAGCGTACGCTAAGTCGTTTACTGGTTTTTTTGCACTTTTGTGAAATTTGTCGCCTGTGTAATATAAAAAATTCTCAAATAGATTTTTGGATGTTTTTTTTACTCAGCCTTTTATTTAGTTATACACGAAAAAGTATAATTTGAACTGAATACTTCCAATGTCAAATAATGTTTGGTCGAAATTCGTCGACTTTGTTTACGACTCCTAAGTGCTATGGAAAATAAAGGCTTAGAAATAATCTATTTGGTCGGACACCCCACGTGGGTTAAGACAAGGTAAATTTTAGCACTTTTCGCCGTTTCTTGACACATTTCATATACAAGTGGATCTTCTAAAGAGCTCATTTACTACCAAGAAAGAATCTCAATATCAAAGGACCAAAACAAATATCTGTGTTTGCTATAATCAAGGACAAGGTACAAACTGCAGGTGAATTCTTTTATGCAATTTTAGGTTTTTTTACGTCAGTCTATGAAGCTTTGATAGAACATGAAAGCATTTAAAATCATTAAAAAAAGTTACTCATTTCTTTTTGCATAGAAAACTTTTGAGATTCGGGCAAGAGAGAGCCTTTTTCTAAAATGAACGATGATTTAAAAAATGACTGGATCTGTTGAAAATAAATCAAATCACAAAACAAATTGCAGAGAAATCACTAGAAGTTGAAAAGAGCACCAGATCTCAGTAACGACGAATATGGTGACCTTTTAATCTAGCTTCTTAATGGAAATAATTTAGTTGGTCCTTCGAGTCGGATGCTCGTTCCATGACAAATAGAAAAAGATAAAGATTGTATTTAGATATTTGCTTTGCTATTTCACTATCGCCAGAGAAACTCTTTATTTGCTAGTGCAGCTTAAGCTTATTAAAATAAGAAGAATGTTTGAGTTTGTTTTGGTCAACATATTTTTTTTAACCATCACCCACAACTTGTTAATTACTTGTTTATGTTGTAAAATTTTTAGCAATTTGTTCGTAAACTAATTTACATAATTTAATTGGAAATGTTTGCCTTACAAATAATTACCTTATAAGTAATAACTTAATTCAAATTTTGTGAAACAATATTATTTGGTTTTTTACCCACCTTTAAATGATGAAACGTTGAACTGGCCATGCGTAAAATTTTGTTTTTCGATAAATCCAATTCATGCAGATTATCCTGGCCGCGAAAGTTATTCTCCGTAATGTTTGTTATATTATTCTTGGAAAGATCTGTTCGTGACAGCAAAATTATGATGGTTTGTATTTGTTGTTGTTGTTGTTCGTCAAAGGCAAAAAGTCATGAAAAAAAGAAGACATATTGTGAAAAATGTAAACATGTTATATTTTGTGGGACATTCTGTTGCTGGTTCTCTGTTATATAAATATGTGTGGTATTCATTAAAATTGTAACAAACAAGGTTCAAGCATTTTTTTACCAAATTAAATTAAATGCCATTTTCTGTGAACTCAACTGCAGTAGAAAATGTATTTTTCGTTCGACTTTTGACTTCTGGCAAAAACAAATGAAACTTCAATGGGCTGTGTGGCAATGTAAATACTCTGGAAAAGGGGCAGGGCAAAGCGGTTGGGTTAACTGGGACCGTAAACAGACAGCGGGGCGCATATAAAACACAAATAAACAAGTTTAAAGCCCAAACGAAATCGACGCATTGCCTGAGTTGGCTTTTTCACAATCTCATTTTATTTCTGGGTGGGGTCCTTTGGCTGTTTGGCGCATCAATTTCAATTTTATTGACAAGAAAACAAACTTTGTTTTGTTACTTAAGGTAGAATTATAAATGCTCTGCTAGAATTTTAAATGCTAGAAATATATTTTCTGAATAAATGTGGGTTGGCATATTGCTCACTGTGCCTAAGTCCTACTATTATTATGATGCAGCACCTTATTTTCCTAGGCATTACGAAGAAGAGAGCCACACGACGTACGAGAGAACAACGTAGCTGATCAGCAGAGAAGTCAACAGAGGCAGAACAGAGAAGGAGCAACGACGAGCGGCGAGCAGAGAATCGAGAACGATCCTTAGAAGAGGGCATTTGAGTTTTTTGATCGATGACGTGTGCCGCAGAGGTGACAAAGATTTCGGTCGCAAACAAAGTTCGAGTCGGGTTAAATTATTAAAGCTGTTCTCTAGTTGTTTTTATAAACAATAAAGTTTTACTATCCTTTTTAATTTAATAAAGAAAACCCAACATAAATATTAAGTGTAGATACAGCTGAGTTTTTATAGCCTGTTCCCATTAGAAATGGGAAAAGGGGATCATGAAGTTGTGCAAAAGTATGTAACAAACGGAGGCCACACACTTACAAAGGGGAATGGCTGTCTTTTTGGTGTTTTTGCGCGCAAGCTGCCTTTGGAATTCCCAAACAGTTTTGCCGTCGCGGGCATGGAGAGACTGCTGTTTGGACAGACATTTCAGGCTCAAGATCGCTGATGAGTGAGGATTTGGTCCCTCATGAAACGTCGTCCGATCAACCTGATGCCTCCTTTGTTGTGTTGTGTGCCTCTGTTTAAAGTTATGCCAATAGCATTGCAAGACCTCGAGCCAGTAAAAACTGCAAGAAGGAAATATTTATTCTTGATCAGCATCAACAGCCGAGTCGATTTAGCCATGTCCGTCTCTCCGTCCGTCCGTCTGTTCGTCCGTCTGTCCGTATGAACGCGCCGATCTCAGAGACCATAAGAGATAGAGCCACAAATTTTTGCATGTAGGTAGGCGTATACCAGATTCAAATTTGTTTCACATTTGGAAAATTCCTCCCCCTCCCCCCTTTAAGCCCAAAAAACTGTCAGAGCCACAATTTAAGTTAGACCCTCGAGACTTAATATGTATCAAGTAAGGCTCATTATTCATCTATTCTGAAAAGATCAATAAGATCGGACAAAAAACATCGAAGTTATATACTAATCAATTTTGCTTGTAGGAGAGAGGGGGTCTTGCATTGTCAGTTGCCGCTAGCGCGCGTGCGTGTGTGCGTATGTTAGAGTGCGTGTGTATGTGTGACTTTATTTGTATGAAAACACAAGAAAGTCAAGGGAACAGGGTATTTTGTAGTCGGGACACTCGACTACAGCTCCCTTATTTGTTTTTTATAGAATCTGAGCACTTAAGGAATGTCGTTGATGTTGATAAACAGGTTAAATAACAAGGGACCAAGTTGACTGCCCAACGGGACACCAGAAGTAAGGTGATTAGTTTGAAAATCAGCAGATTGAAAAAGCAACCACCCGGGACCGATTGGTGAGGTATGATCTAACCTAGTAGAGGAAGTTGGTTGGGAGACCTTTTAAGCATTTATGTAAAAGTTAGTTGCGAACTGAATTAAATGCTTTGCTGAAATCAGTTTGTTTCCGATTAAGAAATCCCTGATACCTGATAATATTGATGAAAATTCAAGTAGATCGAGTGGAAACAGAACGCCGACGAATATTACCGTGATGGATTGGACAAAGAATGGGTTGGCAGAAGTGATGTTACCAAAGGTTCACAGAGTATATTAAGTTTGTGCAAAAGTAGGTAACATCCAGAAGGAAGCATCTCCGTCTCCATAAGGTATATATATATCGCGGTCGAAGACATTCCGCTTTATGCTTTCAACAATACACAGAGTGCAGTGAGTCTCTGCGTGTGTTTTCTCTCAATATTTATCAAGTCAACTCCTTTGACATACACTCACACACCAGAGCCACATTAGCCTACTATGACATCTCAATCTAATATTGGCAACTCTAGATAGCGCATCACTAGTAGTTCAAATATGCCGCGCAATATGACTTATCCCATCTCCGACATATATATTCTTAATGAGCATCAACAGCCGAGTCGATTTAGCCATGTCCATCAGTTCGTCCGTCCGTTTTTGCCACGGCCCGTTATATCTCCCGCCGTTTTATAGATAGAAGGTTCGCATTTGTCGATCCGCCAAAGGAACGGTAATGATCAGATTAACCGTTGTCGAATTAAACGGAAAACAAACAATTATGATGGGCAGCACTGGCCGCAACGGTGATGGGCAGCACTTCACGCACCTTAACACAAACTTTGTGAGATACAGAGTATATTATAGTAGGGCATGACCGACTTTCTTACTTGTTATGAATGGGAAACGATTCCTTCCATAACAGGGGAAAGTCACCAAGTTCAAGGGATAAGTAAAACAGATTCAGAGGAAATCAGCAGAATATTTCAGGATACTGCGAGGGACATTGTCCGATCCAGGTGAAAATGAGAACTTAAGCGCCTTTAAATTTGTTAAAAGACAACTATGAACAATAATTGGAGGGTTAACGCAGTTACAGCGACTAATATGGTGAGGATAACTTGGAGAAACAATATAGTTCGTATCCGGTAGAGCATAGCAGAGAAGGAACAAAGACGCAAACAGACTGGCTATGGTCGGCATTTGCATCGTTATTATGCATTGTGAGGAGTAACTCCTGTCCCCGTTCTAGAGACAGCAGCAGAGGCAGATGAAGCCAGGCAAGCCCCGTTTGAAACATATAACGGTGTCTGGGATCACACAGGCCCTGCTTGGAGCAGCGGAACGGGGCCTGCGGAGCAGCTATAAGAGGAGCGGCTGCCCAGAAGACGGGACACAGTCGGAGATTTACGAGTGCGCGGAGCGGCAGTAATTATTGTGAACCTAAGTGCGAGCGAACGGTAACCGAGAAGGCAGAGTGACGTAATCTTGCGGGAAGTCGAAGCGATTGGCTCGACGGTAATTTGCAAGGAGGTCAACGATAGCCAGTGTGTAGTGCGAAAGTCCTGCGGGGGTTAAGAACTGAAGTGTATCGAATTGTGCACTAGCCTACGCATTACTAGCGCGGACGTGATGCAGGAACTAGTATACTAATTAATATCCCTCTTTCCATTAAAACTGCTATCCGAAATGTTTTTATTTTGCATATGTCCGACAATTGTTTGAGCAAGCGCACAGAAGCACAAAAGAACTCATTCTGCTCTTTTTTAATTTATCTGATATGTGTTTGCATATATTTTTATTTATTTTATACTGAAAATATGCAAAAATGTTATCGATCAATAAAAAAAGATGTGTGCAACTTAGCGGTTCAAAATATGCAATATCAAAATCCCTGTCTACTTATTACTAAGTGATTTACACCAACCCAAATATAGACTTAAGTACATTTAAATCGTTGTCTTCTTATTTCTGGCAATTCTTCAATATAAATTTGTTGAAGCGATCCCCTAGCACCCCTGAGCTACGCCCAGCTGCAAAGGTTCGTTACAGCATTAAAGGGAAGAATCGCGTAGATTTGCGTTTAGAGCGGACAAAATCGTAGAATTTTTAAGGTCGTTTTGAAATGGGATATATTGTTAGATAAGAAACTATTCCTCGGAGTTACAAATCTACTATCTACATATAACATTTTCCTATTTCATGATCTAATTAAACGATTTGAGAGGCAACTTTTGCCTTGAACGGGCGATTTCTCATTTTGTGATTCACAAATAGAAAAGTAGATAATAATTTTGAATGGATTTCAATAGAATTTTTTTAAAATGCAATTTGAAAATTAGGTTTAGATTTTAATCCTTTGTTCATATTTATTTGCTAACTCAGAACTAATGTTTGCTGAATCCAAAACTGGCCCTTAAACAGAACATCAATACCTTCCCTTTTTGCGCTTCACAAACTTTTCGACAAATTTATTATACCCCCTTTTTGATGGTCTACCATTTAACCAACATTATTCTTGTCCTGCCTTTTCGTATTTCGCATCCTTTATTTGGCTTTTGGCGTTTTTACGAGTCGACAGGACCGCAAGGAACCGCAATGGTGGCACCTCTTTTTGATTGTTCCTTTTGCCAGATTATTTGCATATCAGTTGAGCTGTGAGTGTGTTTTATGTAACAGCCAGCTTAAATTGAAATCGCAGCCTCAATCTGTGGATTGATTACTCACCTAATATGCGCAGATATTTCAAACCCCAAAAGGATTCGGCACCGATGGCGGGCAAATTTGAGTCGGTAATGCGGAGTACTTGCAATTGCATAAACTGACGCAGAGCGGGTCCAATGGTAATTGAATTCCGGGGGCCACGTATGATGATGACCTTGACATCAATGTCCAGCTCATTGGCGGATAGTAAAGAGTTGAGGCCGCCTGGAATATATATAAAAATGGCAAAATACAAGGGTAATTAAATTGATGGCACTTGAACTAATTTGATTTTATGCCAAAGGTAATAAAACGAAACATCCCAACAAGATCATTAATTGCAGACAAAAACTGGTGGCCTCATTTTTGTATGCAAACAATGTCGAGTGTCGAGTGGCGCGGGGCAGCTTCTATTTAAAACTGCACTTAGCAATGGTTTCCAGTTACCGTTATTCGTAACGACTCTGCGAGCTGCGCCCATTTGTATGCTACACAATTTTCACTAGTTAAAGTCGCCTTTTCTATTGTAAGGGCTCGCCTCGCGCTGCTCTCTATGCATTATACATAAATGAATGGGGGTGTGTGTATGCAGTTGCATTATAATGCTTTCATTATATTCAGCTGTTGTAGCTGTTGTAGCTGTTTTATGTTGTCTGAGCACGCTGTGGGAATTTTCATAAAAAATTCAAAGCATTAACACTGATTGTAGCATATTTCAACGCGTTGTGCAATTTCACCGTTGGTTGTGTTATATTTTGGGCAAGATTTATGAGAAAAGAGAAGCTTTGGCACTTTTATGAAAGTTTCAATAAAAATTTTTTAATTGATTCCCGGTTTATTTGTTAAGACTTTGAAGGAATTTCAAAAATTCATTTCAATTAAATTTATTTAAGCTTTGCAATGCCATTGACAGTTCTCACTCCAAGCTTGGGCAATTATTATACATGCGAGGGTTGCTTTGCACATGTGTGAGATTGTAGGAAGAAAACAATATGAGAAGCTCTCAAAAAGTGTTCCCTAAAGCGAGCTTTTGTGGGCTTCATCAAAATATTCCGTTCAGGAGACTTTATGGCCGACCATTGGAGCCTGATGACAATGGTCCCACTAATGCCCAATGAAGACTCAATTTCTTTGTATAGCTCATGACATTCTGGGAAAATATAAGTTTATTCACAGCATCAACTTGTTTTTAGCACCTTCAAGTAACAACGACCACGAGGCAAATCGATGAATCAGTTCTTTAGAGTGACACAGCAAGTCTTTTTATATCCACATGTCCAAGTTGTGTTTTTCAACCAAAAATTTAAAGATTTTTCAACCATTTTACAATCGTTTGTGCTAAATATGATCAAACTGTTTGAGTTTGTGAAAGTTTGAGAAATGAAAACAGTTCGGGAAATAGAAAAGTCAACCCTCCTATTCCCAACAGTTTATTCGGAATGAAATTAAAGACGACACAAACCAAACACATTCAAAGCCATTTGAGGACTTAGATTATGTAAGTGTGCGAGTGTGTGTGTGTGTGTGAGCGTATGTGTATTTGCTAGCCAAACAAGCGTTAAATTGAAATTATAGATTTTCGGGTGAGTGCAAAAAGAAATAAGAGCTCCACAAGCTCGCACCACTCGCCACAGCGACGACGACGACGACAACGGCAAATGACAGTTGAACAAATTGAAATTGTCAGAAGATTTAAAGCTTTAAAAATCATCTAATCGTTGCGTGTGTGCCAAGCATTTACAAATCGAACAATATCCGGTATATACTATATACAATTATGATGCTATCGCTGTGCACTTTAACTTCATTCGTTTCGCCTTGTACAATGCATAATTTGCACGCACATTATTCCGCTTTAGCGGTTTACCTTTTGCATTTATTGCGCCACTTACCTTTGGTACAGATGGCCTGATAACGATCCAATTCATCCATGCTACACTGGCATTCCATTGGGCATTTCCTTCTCGTATTGCTGAACATGGCCGGCATTATGCAAAGGCTGAACAGCAGCCACTTGAAAAGCATCTGCAAGAGACAAAGAGACAATGAAATTAGATTGCGAAAAATTTTGGAAAGGACAAAGACGAAGTTGAATTTGAGTCTGCGAAAAGCAATTGCACTTATTGCTGCATTATTGGTCTTTATGGTGTGAGAGACTCGCCAATTATTAGCAGGTAGAATGAATTTTCTTAACATCAAATTACGTTGAATTAAATCTTATTTCTCTTAGGGTTATTAAGATGGGCTTAACTTACGTTCGATTAGGTAAATGGAAAAAGTTTTTTTTTTTTGGGAGTTTGCAGCTTTTCATTTGGTAACTTCAGTGTGGGAGATTAAAAAGACATCGTTACTTTTGCCACTGAGTTAAGTTCTCGCGCTTTTTCCCTATGCAATTTATACAATGAACTTTGGTTAGTCAATTTTAAGTGCGAATTGATTATGAAAACAGTTTATTCTGTAAAATCCAACTTCTTTTAATGGTCAAAAAACCGCGAAATTTACTCAATTTTGAATTTTTCATATGAGCATTTGAGGCGATCAAACGGAATCACTCTAACTGTAAAAGTTTATAAAGAAATAAACTTCAAATATTCTAAAATTATAAATTTGAGATTTTCTAAACTATACCTAGATTAAATTGATATTTTTTTAATGACATAAATTAAGGGACAAAAGTTAGCTTGCAAATAAATGTAATATGAAACGGAACCCTTGGCTCTGTTACATTATAAAAACAGATGCTTGAGGATTAAGCAAGTCTTCGGTGCGCCTAAGCTCAACCTCCGGTAGCAGGGAAAGCAATAAAAGAATGAAGAACATAAATACACTAACCCGGTGAAAAACATAATTTAAATTAACACACAGCAAATCGAAATTTTGGGTAAAGAAATAATTAAAACAACAATTTATATAAACAAATGGTTTAATTTTTCTTTGTGGTGGCGGAGAAGCGGGTTTTGTGTTCCTAGAGTACTTCAAGTTTTAGCATTATGCAATTGTATGTGGAGTGGGGGAACTGTGGCAGCTGCTATCCTCTCGTCATCCGCATATTGTTGATCTAGAATTTTGCGCATTTGTATTTCGTACTGTGAATGGGATTTGCTGACATTTCTAAGGTGATTGTACCAAGCTAACTGAACAGACACTCTGTGGCCTTCTCCAAATTCCAATTCTCCTTGGAGAGCACGGCGCGCGTCATGCTCGTCGATGACCATGTCCCTAAGACGCTGTATCTTTGAATCACAATAGGGAAATGGTGTGCGGACCGCCAGCATAAGCATTTGTCCAGTGCTTGGCCTTCAACAGAAACAGATCGGGCTTATCCTTGAACTGATAGGCCACCACAGCGTCTTGCGGATCATCGGGTTCGGCGGCGGCCAGCAGGGCCTGGTAATAACCAGTGCGCAGGGCCACGGCAGCGGCCTGGTTATCCTTGAGTATGTCCAGGCAAATGGCACCAGTGACCGAAGATATATTCGGATGCCAAGTGCGCGTTATAAAGCGTACCTTTGGCGGGATAAATGGATGTGTCTCGGGCACTTTTATTTCCAGCACAAATTTGTCTCGTCACGCAACTCCGTCCAGCTGTCATTCACTAGCTCGATTTTTGATGGAGCACTGTACAATCTCCTCGCTGCGCATTACTTCCTTGAACTCGCGCTTGATGCGTGGTACAGCCATATTCGCCATGATGTTGGATTTTGTTCCCGCCGACGTCGCTGCTGTTGTTGTTGGTGCTGTTGCTTGGCCAATTGCGTAATACGCCCAAACTCGACACACTGGTAGCAATTGTTGTTGTTTTCAGTATCGAAGTGAAGATCACAGCCAACAACATTCCACAAATATCAAAATGAAACGTTTCAATATTTTGATTTTGTTTAGGATTGTCAAAAAAATTAGATATTGAGGGCACAACCGATGTGATGTGATACCGAAAACAGATCGGAGACCTGAGGAAACGTCAAAACAGGTGAGCGTCATTTAATTCAATTTTCAAAGTGTAAAAGTGTGCGCTGTTGTGTGCTGCCTAATGCTTCATTTCGTCACAAATACATATCTACAGCCAAGCTGCGATCATAAATGGCGAATACATGACGCTGTAATTGCATTTGCTTAAATATTCTTGTTTCAAAAAAAAAAGACCAATATATATTTTCCACATGTGTCTTACTGAGATTTGAACTGATTTCTAATATACTTTCAGTCATAGTTTCTAGCCTCAACACTAATGCCAGCATTATCTAGATCAGTGGTGCCCAAAATGACAAAAGCCTATCCCATGGGATAGGAACTCATAGGACTCATAGGAAGAGAGAATAAGTGAGTTCTATAAATAGCCCGCTCGGCGGCTTGCTTTCTCACGATGCATGCTTTCGGCTTTTTGTTCTCTAACGAGGCATTTGTTTGTTTGCTTGTTGTTGTGACATTTACCTCGTGTTTTTCTGCTAAGCACACAAGCGCAAAGCTTGATTTTGTGAGTTTGGGCACCACTGATCTAGATCTAGATAAATTTTTGTAGCTTACTTTTTTACCTTTTTTAAACTGTTTTCTATATGTAGCATTCGATGCAAAACTAGAAACTCCTGGGATTGGTGTAAAGGCTAGGAACTTCGACTGATAGTATTTTTAGACCACAGTTCAAATTTTCAGTAAGGCATGTGAAAAAATTATGTAATTTTTTTTGTTAAAGGTCAGTATCCAGCACTCCGGAATTTTGATTTCGTCACAGTACTTTATATAAATAGGAGCACTTTGCTTTGCTTTTTGCTCATGAGCTTGTAACGAGCTCTAGCCTTGGGAGTGCTCGCCGGTCAGGGTTACAGAAATTTAAATTGTTATAGTCCTGGTTGCTGAAAACAAATTCCCTAAACAACAATCTAAGAATCCAATGTGTTTTTTTTGGGTTTTATTTCAGAATATTCTAAGGGGTAATAATTCTAGGTACTATACTACATATGCTGGGCCACGTGTCCCCTCGGGGTGGCGGCTGGTTCCTATGGGTTGGCTCCTAAGCATACGGTGGAATGCACTACGTCTCCGTAGAGTCTGTACCCAGAGATCTGGAGGAGGCTCGATGGCTCTGGGGAGGATTGGCAATCCAAGATACACAAGACTAGGTGGATGCACTACAGCTCCGTAGAGTATTGGAACTCTGGGGAGGATTGGCAATCCAAGAGACACAAGAACTAGGTGGATGCACTACAGCTCCGTAGAGTATTAGAACTCTGGGGAGGATTGGCAATCCAAACTACACAAACCAAGGTGGATGCCCTACGGCTCCTTACCTAAGGAGGCTAAGTACCTCTGCGGGCTTACCTGTGTTCTTCGAGCCCTGGTGACTAAGTGACTTCCTAAGCGTTGATGCTGGTCTTTTATATGCTTTGCTCACGCTTAGCTCACGCCACCATGGGCTTTTTTAGAGTCGCCGTCGATAATTATCGATATCCATCGAAGGCGCCAATACGTTGCATTTGAAACTCAAACCAGCCGTTATTTCAATTGTGCGCGCTGGTAAAGTGCGGCACAAGCTACTTGAAAGTGTTTCTATTTATGTGACGAAATCAAAATTCCGGAGTGCTGGATACGAACCTTAACCTAAAAAGACCCAACAAAATATCTAAAAAGTCAACCAAAATGGCCTGATTTGTCAACTGTTTGTATTCAAAAATTGTTTATCAATTTCATATTTTTGAAAAATCACCTTGCAGCTTTTAAAGTCACATGCTCTTCTATCACAATGCTCCAGCTTTATAAAGAAATATATTTAAATTTAGAATCGTGCTTCCTTTTTTGTTCTAATTTATTTATAGCTTATTGAACTTTTATGAAGCGCTTGACTTTTGCTTCCATTATGTTCAATGATGTCCGGAAAAGTGTGCTGCAAGTTATTTATTTTCAATTTAGTTTTAGCGAATTGGCTGTGTTTGGAATCTACACAAACTATTGATGTGGCAATGCTAGAGTCGCAGCTGGACTAAATAAATAGTTCATCAGCTATTCAACGCTGTTTTATTATATGAAGTTCGACATTAAAATTTATTTTCGAGTGTTCAAGAATACAGATTTTAGTGGTAGCCGTGTACGTTAGCCAGCAGCTTTTCGATAGCTGTGCTTTGTTTCAAGGGTTCACTTCAAGGAGGCTTAAACTAACTTTAGAATGGGCAATGGATTCTGTTAATGTGTCTCATACCTAAAATAAAATTTCATCGAATACTGCCTTTCTCCTACTAATTTTCCCAATTAAAAAAATCATGAAATCAACTGCTCAAATGTTGCTAATTACAGTTTTGGGTTGATTAAATGGCCAACTAATTGAACTTTTTGCCCCTTTTACTTATTTTACCAATTGCCCTTGCTGCTAATCTATTTATAAAGCCACACACACACCCGCACTCGCCATCCGCCACAGAGACATTCAAATTGAAATCAACGTGGTGTCACATGTTGACATCTCGGTTCAGTTGTTGTTAGTCCCATTTTTTGTGTGTTTATTCTTTACTGCAAAGTTCAGTGGTTTTGCTACATAGTTTAGTTCACGCTTTTTATTTCTGTTGTTGTTTGTTGCGTATACGCCATGTTGACCTCAGTGATTTGTGGTCGCCCTGGCCAGGACACTGGTGCGCGACCAGCGATAAACTGTGGTCCCGCCGCAGTACCAACGTGCTGCATAAATTAGCCGCAGCTGAATGTGGCTTAAAAACAAAAAAAGAACAAAACCAAAACCAAACCTTTAAAAGTACCAAAAGGCGGAAGATGGCTTTAATAAGGGATTCAATTTCAATTTGCCTAAGAGAACCATATTTTTTTTTTGGCTTTTCTGGGTCACTTTTTCGTCTTCTTGTAGAACATACGAAAGCCGCAGGATTTATGTGAAGCAGCATATTTTTCATTTTACATGCATGTTTGCCAAAGTGCATAAGCACGAGCGAGAGCGAGAGAACTGCTGACAAGTCGTCGGCACCTTATGCATTGTGTCCTTGCCGGATTTGTTGTCGGGATATTGCCTCTGGATGCAGTTGAGTAATATTTGTGCAATGTTTGTTGTGGTAAAAGTGAAATATTGCGACAGCCGCTTCAGTTGGAAAAAAAAAACAAATTTCTGCCATATTCTTAACTCTTTATGTGCGCACACAGTCGCGCGCACTCAATTTACATAAGTTGAGCAAATAATTCACAATCATTACTTACTCTCTGCCCAGGGAAGGAAAAACGCATAAAAGTGAAGTGAGAAAATGAATTATGGAATGGGAATTTCTTAAAGTTCTTTAAATGAAGGGACATGTCACATTTCCTGGCATATAATTAATTGCTTTGGTAATGAAAACCCATTTTCCAGCAAACTAAATAAATTTACTTAACCAAAAATCAGCATCTGTCAAGCTCGTTAGAGCTGAGTCCCTTGATTAAGGCGGCACACGAATCCAACCACGCCCATCTCACTCACCACAGTACACACGCCCACAACGAACAGCTGACGTCTACTACACGCTCCATTTGGACTTCTGTGCACAAAACTTTGTTTGCCCTGCATATGGCGCACGCGGAAACGTCCAAAAAGTTGGGGGTGGTGGAAGGAAACAAACCAAAAGGCACTCGGACTAAAAGTAGTTGTTGATATCAGCTTTCAGCAAATTTCTGCCTTGTGCCTTCTGCCTTCTTGCCTATTTAAACACAGCGAAATTTTTTGGCTGGCGAATGCCAACAGACTGAAGGAAACGGAAGCAGAGTGGGTTAAGTCTTACCCCGAACAAAATTACTCATACGCCACTTGGGACTGAAGTCGATGAAGAAACATCGGATGTGGCATTTAATACGTTTGCTACTTTTGTAATTGAATATGATAAATCAAACGAACGGTCTCTGATTCTGGCTCATACCAAGAATTAAGCCTACAATCGGAAGTGGTTGGGTGGCCAACAGGGTTGGTTCAGCACTAGAGAAGGGAGCGTGACTTAATATTTAAATGAAGTATGCAGTAAAACAAAAACCATTGGGAATTTTGTAGCAAAATTGAAGCTTTAAGCGTTTTCAGATATTTACTTAGAGAGATTTCAGTCACTCGTTTACCTCATTAACGAGCTGATCCGACAAACGTTGTTCTGCCACAAAAATTTTTTCTAGTGAACATTTTGTGTTGTAAGTGTTTGGGGGTGGGATCTATGACACAAAGAAGACTGGAGACGATGACCGCCGAGAAAAACAAAAAACACAAACCATCCATTTAATCATATTCATTGATAGACCTCTTTAAAATTTAAAGGGACAAAAAGCTATATATTTCTTATATTAATGTAGAAAAATCTGATAAAGAAAATCAATATTAACTTTGCAGAGCATTTAAGCGTACGATATTGTTTTTCAGTACGTCTTTAGCCAACACAAATAAGATCGTTTTGCCCACACGAGAACATGCCACGTATGAAAATCACGGTGTGCCCAAATCTAAGCGGCAAACAGACTTAGTTTTTACCTGCAACTTTTTTATTGGCATTGCGAATGCCAAACTAATAAATAGACCTCAAATTTTGTATATTTTCAAAGTCAATTTTAACCTAGTAGACTAGGGCGAATGTGTTTCCAACAAATTTTTGTCATTTTGTTGTCTGCATTTTGTGTTTTGCTGAAGGTTTAGCTTATTAAATAATAGTTTAAATCATCTTGGAATTGAGTGCACTTTTTTTTGTAATTTATTTACGTCTAGAGTCAGCACAACGTTTACTAGGATTAAAATCAGTTGGAAAATACGCCGATCCGAGGTCTACTAATAAAAAATTGATCGCGTTTGTATTTTCTGCTTGGAATTTTCCATTTAAATGTGGCTTCGATAATGTTTTTCATCAATTTTGTATGACCAATCGCGTGCCATGGTGGTAAAATAACTTTAGATCTAACCTCCAGTCGTGGAAGGTGTGCTGACATGTCTGGCAAATCCAGAAAATTTAGAAATTTTGTTGGATAATTTACTGATTCGTTGCCAACGCAAAACTGTATCGATCGATTTGTAGGATACCAAGTCGCCTTGGCAACGATTTATGTATCTTGAAGCTTAAATCCTCGATGTCCAAACTTTTCAAACGATATCTAACAATTGGGTGGAGAATGTATTAGCGAATGGATCTTGTAGCATTTTGCCAAGGTGACTCTTTCTGCCAGCCACGCATGATTTATGTGTTGTGTGTGTACTTCGGAAAATACACGTTCAATGAAAGCATTTTCTGCGAATCATCGATTGAGCATTGGGTCAAGCATCCAGTTTTTTTATGGTCCTGTCTTTTTCCATCGCCGATATCTAACAATTGGTTGGAAAATGTATTAGCGGATGGATCTTGAAGCATTTTGACTCGGATTATTTTCTTATAAATTAAATTAAATCGTACAAAACTTTGCATTCACTACGTTTTGATACATAACAAATGCAAAATGAAACGTCAAAACGAATTAGCTTAATTTAGCGAATTAGAAGTCTATGCTAATAGTATCTATTAAACAAATATATTAGGCTTCACACAGCCCAAAGTGCCAAAGCAGAGCTCCTTTCAATCTCTTGGCTTGAGTGCTTCTAATTTTCGCTCAAGAGAAAGAGATCTACAGTCTAACGCCAAGTACGAACGGCAGTTTGAGAAGCTCTTTCATGACTAGTTACTTCAAAGCTGGCGCCAGCAGCTAGTGAAGGTGACCGGGTGTTGAACAAAAAGAAAAAACTTTTTCATTAGATGTTCCGAGGCAGGATTGAGCCCAGGACCTCTTGCACAGCGGTCGCACTTGCCGCTGAACCACACCCTGCCAACTTAAACTTAAATAGTTTAACATAATTTGTTGGCCGCTAGTCCGATGCCGCTAGAGTTCGAATACTGAAAGTGGTTCGAGATGACAATTAGTACGCTGCGACAGTCATGGATAGATTGCTCGTGATCATCGTGATAAGTGTGGCCAGAGCTGCCACAGTACTCCCTCCCAAGTGAACATGTATGGGCAGCGAATGAATGAGATGGGTAGAAACTGCAGAATCCGTAGTACTGAGCATGTGGACCTAGTACGAATTTGCCTAGTTGCGTCGATGGCCAGTGGTTGCTTCGAGTAGGGCTAGATAAGTAAATTCTCTTAAGCCGGTATGATGTTGCCTCTCGTTAAGGTGCGTTGGTTGAGGAGCCCAACTTGAGGTTAAAGTTGCCTCGCGTTGAGGTCTTCGTGTTGCCTCAGTTGAGGACTTTGTCGCTGCCTCGCGTTAAGGGCTTTGTTGCCTCGCGTTGGAGGTTTTGTTGTTCAGGTTCACAGGCGAGCGTGTAGTGGAAACGATTGAACCAGAATCGATAGTGCCTCGGTTATGGTTGTTGTGCGGATGCGAGGGCTTGTAGCTAGACGGTTGGTACAAGATTGATCGGCAGGTTACTTGTAGTTAAAGTATGCCAGAGAAGAAGGCAGTTGTCCAGCTGTGCAAGTTGGTATGATTCGACGGGCATGCAAGTGCAGACACGTTGCTCGATGAGGGACGAACGATGTTGCTGCCGTCGAAGTTGATCTTAGTGTCATCGAAGTTGAACAGGCGCGTGGACGCTGAATAGGCTATGCTGCTATGGATAAAGAAGTCCATGCAGCCTCGAGATTGCGAACTTGGCTGTGCCAATTCTGGTTGGCATGCATGTTGTTAAATGGAGCTCGTTGCATAAGTTGACTGGTCGCCGTTTTTGTTATTGAAAAGAATGGCGGCGCAAAAACAATTTGTACAGCTGCGACGGCTTCAGGTGAAATTGGAGTTCGTTGTTGATAACCCCTGTAGAGACTGTAGACCTACTCTTTACACGCTATTTACAATGGATATGCCAACAGGAGATACAGTCAAGTTGGCAGTAACGGTCTTTATGCGCAAGAGCTCCTGCAGTTATAAGTGCTATGGATATTATCCAACAATATTTATTCCGTTTTCGCAGTTGGACTAAGCGTTGGATACATAGCCAGCGAATCTGGCCAAGTTTGTAAGTGTTACATATACTTCGCAGTGACATCTGCCCAGGCGTATTTTTGTATGACAAATTGCTCCGCCATAAGTCAGGACACAAATATTTGTGCCGAGTTTACTTGGATAAGTTGACTTTACACACATCAACCAGCTTACCAAGTCCCTCTATGCTAGAGTAGACAAACTTTCCTGTCTGCTAAACAGCAGAAATAAGATGTCACTGAAGAACAAAGTCCATATGTCAGGCCATAATTGCTCCTGCCTGAGTCCAAATTTTATGGCATAGCAGCTAAATCCCATCTAAACAAGGTGCGAGTCTTACAGGCGAAAATACTCCGTAAAATATCTGTTGCGAACTTTAACAGGGCAGAAGACGCCTAAAGAGGTTACAAATTTATGACCTGCCAACGAGACGTATCAAATGAATTTTAAAATTTGTAACCTACTGATAATTATATGTAGTTGACATACATACACAATTAAAAATTTTATTCTAGCTTTTAAACTCACAGTTCTACACTTATTCTTTTAATTGATAATTTTACCCACTCTCTTGTAACACCAACACAAAAAAGACAAATTTCGTTAGTATTTATGGATTATGTATGTTACACTTCACTGTAAGTTGCTCCTCAGTAACAATAAAATTGAAAATATTAAACCAAAACTAACTTAAATAGCTTAATATAATTTGTTGGCCGTTATTCCGAGGCCGCTGGCGGGAGTTTGACTACTGATAGTTGTTCGAGATGAAAAATTATGGGCTGCGATAGTCATAGATAGATTGCTCGGGATCATTGTGATAAGTACTGTCAGAGCTATCAAAAGTGAATCAACCATTAATTTCTACACTTCTCTTGAACATATTGTCATTTATCATTCAACAACTTAAAGGTTACGTAGAGCAATCTGTCATAATTCATTTCCTTCTATTTGAAATACCAGCAACGGTAAATTTATTTGTATATTGTTCATAACACTAAAATGTGAGTGGGGTAGGATGGCAACCGATCCAGTAAGTGCCCAAGAGGGAGGCCTGAGGTTCATAGAACATTTCTCATTTACAAAATCTTATTACGATCATCAAGATAAGTTTAAATTCAATTGAGGATGAAAGAATGAGAGCCGAGATTAGGGGGCTTCTTTAATCCAATCGGTGAATAGGTATGATTGAGGCTGACTTGCGTTTTCTTATAAATTGTCCAATCGCAAGCAGTTCTTGAGTAAAAATGAAGAAATAATAGCTTCCAAAACGTCATCGTCCGATATGAACGTCGTGATTCACGCTTTCACCTCTAGACTACTTCTGCCCTCATTTTGACCGCTTTGTTTGCGCTGACTTCTCAAGTTACACACGGACTTTGATTTGTTGTTGCTCACTTTGCTGGTCATTTGAGTAACTAAATTGTATTAAATTTAATGCTTCTTCTAAGACAAAGCCAAAAAAAAATGAGGAAAGCGCAAGTAACCAAGTACAAATCAAAATCAAATAAATCTTAATTTTAGCCAAAGCAAAGCCAAATCAAATTACGTTTAATTCCAGGCGAGAGAAAAGGCTAAGCTTCACCCTCGCCGAAAGTAAAACTGAAACATCTGGCATAATATTATGAGTTATGCCGCTGACCGACATTAAAATTCATGAACACATTTATTGCCAATTACTGCAGGGCCCCCGAGCAGCACGTTTTATATAGAGAGCGAGCTCTGGCAGGTCACACACAATTTTTGGGCTTATTTTTTTTTATTTGATTTTTTCGCTTTGGTTTGCCATTTTGTTTTGTTGTGTTGTTGCAAATTGATAAATTAGATTTACGCTTCAGAAATTATATTACAATATAATATATATATTTTCTGACTTTAGATTTGTGTTTTATTGTTGCGTGCCTTGGAGGCGGGATAATGTTTTAAAGAGTGAGAAATTTCATTGTTAGCGGTTTGTTATTTTACTTTGGGGGGTAATTTATGACTTTGGTGCGTGCAGCGGGGTGGTGAAAGAGTCTTAAATTATATGGTCATCTAGATACATATATTTTTTTTGGTGGGCAGACAAGTTAATGGAGGAAATTAATACTAAAGTGGGGAGAATTTTTGAGTTTCTGCTGAAGTGGCAAAAATTGTTTAAAAGTTTACATAAACTTAAACAATTTATCTAAAGATTTTGAATTCGAAGAGTAAGCCGTGCGAAACGAAGCTTCTCTTATTTAACGCGATCTGTGAATAAGAAACAGGCATTGCACTTGAAAGCTACAACAACAATGCGCACAGCTGTCCCAGTGGAGACTTCAAAAGTAGTCCGTAAATTCATCTTCTAACTCTTAATCCAAAAACGCAATCAGTTTCATTTTGCTACTGCCTAATAGAATAACTTCTTGGACTATTTAATTAACTATAATTTCAAACCCATTATTTTTGCTCAGTGTATGTGTGTGCACTTGATGTTCTTGTAATTGCCTGCAAGAGCACGTTGTTTACAGGCATTTTCTCGTATTTCATTTGATTTATTTTCACACTCAAATGTGGGAGGATTTTTCATGTAAAGAAATTTTATATAAATTGCCAGGCTAACATCTACCCTTGTGCTTGTGTTTGTGTGTGCAATCAGCTGCAGATTTTGTCGCTTGTTTTTTGGGTCATTTGGTCAATACGATTAGCTTGGGCCACACCCACAAAGCCCACAGAGGTTACACACAGCCTCTGTGCGGAAGTGTACTCAGCCAGAAGAAGCGAGGACAGCTGGGGACAGACATTAAGCTGACATTGGCCAATTAAGCTTGGCAAATGAGCAGCAATCTTTTGAGGCAATGAAGCCGAAAACAGGCAGGCGGTCGGCAGGCTAGCCACACCTTTTGCCACACACTAAGTTCCTATGTGCAGGGCGGTAGAGTGACGAATCCTCAACTAAAACAAAACCCTTCACTTCCACTTAATTGTTTCATGTTTCAATCTTTGCCCAACCATTTCAAGATATTAACTTTCAACTGAAAGAACGACCGCCGCGCCGTCATCCTCTTTACTGCGGTTTTCCTTTGCCTGTCAACCCGTTTCAGTATCAGCTGTCGCACCTGTCCAAGCTTCTACCTGCGTCTGGTCACGGTCACAGTTTCTTTTGTGTCTGTCGTCAGCTTTTGTTTGCCTTTTGATTGCATTTTTAACGCTTCACGCCAGCTTGATTCAGTCACAACATAAGAAAAAAGGGGGGAACAAGAGAAAAAGTCCAAAAAAACTGCAACGACTGCTGATAGACCAGCTAAATGAAAGTTGTCCCTGTACTGCAGTTTAATTGAATTGCAAATGCTTAAAAGAGTTGAAGGACCACTTTAAAAGGAAGGGAATTTGTTGATGAATTAAAGAAGCCAGTGGACGTCAGACCTCCCGATGAACCTGAGTAATAATAAGCAATAAATTAAAATGCGGTAGGAGGCTGCAATCAAACTCCTTTGATGTTGGAAATATGCAAGTAAGATTAATATGAGTCTTTGTTATAGATATTCTTGTAGTTAGTTGGGTAATATAATAAGAAGATTAAATGAGAGTGTGTTTGAAGTTTAGTTGACGGCTTAATTTCGGCTGATTTTCGACTGAAGGCTGAAGTCTGCTGATCACGGCGGCGGCTGCTGAACGACTGATGACGATGACTGCCGACCTATCGATAATAACGTCTATCGCCTTAACAGGGATGCCACCTCGGTGAATGCAGGTCCCTACAACATATTATATGTATAACAAACAATTTGTTGCTTCCACCTATTACTGATTTCCTGTTGTTTTTTAAGCACCTTTCTACTGCTGACCAATGGCGATCAATATGATGGCAACTATCGCAAGAACGACGTCATGGCATTGGTCTGTATGTCTTCAAGGATGGCTCACGCTACTATGGCCAGTATCGGTGTGGGAAACGCTGTGGCCGTGGCATTTTCATCTATCCCGATGGCTCTGTCTATAAGGGCAACTGGCGCAAGCATCTGAAGCATGGCAAGGGTCGTTTTAACTATGTCAATGGGGATACCTACTCATGTGACTGGTACAAGGACAGCGACATGGTATGGGCATGTAAAGCTTTAATACCAATAACGACAACTGTTGCCTGTCCGTGCGACTCAAGTCCACCTGGACCCATAACCTGCGTATGGGCCCCTTTGAGCTTTACATAGGCAACGATGACAAATGCATTATACTACACGGAATCTGGAATAATCAGTATCCCACTGGTCAGGCTGTATTCAGTTTCGATAATCGCTATTTGCTATTGGGCTACTTCCTGCCCAACAGTCAAGGTCTCAAGGCTGAAGTTTGAGCTAAGTTTGCTGAAGATGAGCAACTAATTGCCGAGGATGACGAGGAGATGCAGCCCACTTTGTGGTTTGCCCAGGAGATAGCCGCCTATGATTATGCACTGTTGCCACAGGAGCCGGTACCCTTGCCCATTTCTGATTCAGAACTATCGGTATGCTCGCTGTCCACAGTGGCCAGCATGCGCAGCGAGGAGAAGATCAGCTACTATGGCGAGGGCGAGGAAGGTGAGAGCGAGGAAGGTGACCCGCTCGGATCTTTGTGTTCTAGTTTGAGCTGGCTATAAATCTCTATTATCTTTGGAACTTGTTTAAACTTGTTCGGACCCAGTTTTGAATTGAAAAGTATCTAACTCCGCATTTCCAAGCTAAACTCAAAATTTCTACTTCATAGCTCAAGAAGTTTTAGAGATATAGCTCTGAACCACTTTTTCCGGTGTTCAACCAGTATAATGACCAACACTCAAATAAACAACGTACACATAAATTGTTTTTAGCATGTGACTTCGAAAAGTGTTAGACTGCTGGTGCGGAACCTGAAATATATTTGACTTCATTCTACCAAACTTCACAACAAATAATTACAGAAATATACAGACATGCTTCCATTCTAGCATTCTCAAAAGTTTTGCGATTTTAAAGCAATTTTTGGACCAAATGTTCTCTCCAAAATGAAAAACTTTGGCGAATGCAAAAATGGGAGCATGTCTGATAACTTTAAAATATCCAACTTTATGTTACCAACCTTTGAACCGTTCTTAGCCGCTTTACCGATCTGTCAAATTTCAGTGATTTTCGTCTGTCAACCAAATGGATCAAAGAATTTGCATAAAATTTTGTGTGAAAAATGAATTTAGGTGTCTCAGAAAACTCCAGTCTGAGTAAAAACGATTCATATGGTGCAGTCTCTTCAAATCTTAAAATGAGACGGTTTTGCTTAGGAGGATAGGAAGTATTACCTTGAAGGTATTGCCAATTCCTTTATTTATTTAATAACACAAGGCAACAAAATTCGAAATTTTTCCAGTATATGGAAGGGTTGGTAGTGATTCTAGATGAGTTTCGTGTGCTAAGCAAGACTGCGTTTTCAGAAATTGTCCATCACGTCGAGATTGTTATTAATTTGAGCCCAAAGTTGCTAAAAGTGCCTGTTTTGGCCCTTTTTAGGAGCGTTTTTCGGGGAATCCATTCTACTGTTTGGACTCTCTTTCATACCATCGGAAAGTACCACTCCAAAGCTTTGAAATGAACTATCCCAAACAATTCTGCGATTTTTTTTTAATGGAGAATATAGGTTTTCGTTTCCAAAAAACAGTAAAATTGGCTGGTAATTTGTAATAAACCAGCAACAAAATACTAAAAAAAAACCTCTCAATTTCTGAAAACGCAGTCTTGCTTAGAGCACAAAAATCATCTAAATTCACTACCAATCCTTCAATATACTGGTCCTTGTTGCCTAGTGTAATAATTTGGTGGGTTGATTTACCCATCCATTATGTAAATCTACAGCAAAATATTGTTACATGTAACTCAGAAAATAGTAATTGTCGCGTAATTTTAATGTAAGTGATTTATTGTGGTACTTTGAACTGCGTCTTGCCGTAAAAATGTACCTCTCACGAAATAGTCGTACATATACAGGGTGGTCCATTTAAAAATTGGAACTTAATTTTGCTGTAAGAAAAAAAAGGCTCGATATTTTTCAAAGGTTGAACATTTATTGGAAAGGTTGATTGATGTCATTTATTTATGAAAAACAATTTCATTCAATTGACCACCACGGCTGACTTGGAAGTAGCCCATTCGATCCGCCCAATTTTTGAGAACATTTTCAACTGAACGTAAAGTTTTCAAATGGATGGAACGTTCAATGGAACGTATGTCAGCAATAGCAACTCGAATCTCTTTCTTCAACTCATCAATTGTTTTAGGATTGTTTGCATAAAATTCGTTCTTGACCGCTCCCCAAAGATAACAGCCTAACAGTGTCAGATCACAGCTTCTTGGCGGCCAATTCACATCTCCATATTTGCTGATTATTCGATTTTCAAAGATAGGGCGTAAGAAGATCGATTGTAGAGTACGCTGTGTGGCACGTAGTGCCGGCTTGTTGAAACCAAATATCGTCCAAATCATCCGCTTCAATTTCCCCGAAAAACCAAACTCTAAACACTGCGCGGTAGCGCTTACCATTCACGGTCACGGTGGCATCTTCTTCATTTTGAAAGAAAAATGGACCAATGTTGCCTCGATACCATAATCCTCAACAAACAGTAGACGACGATATGCGGATTTTCGATGCCCCAGGTGGAAATGTGCTTCATACGAAAATATGATTTTCGGTCAATTTCACTATCTTCGGCGATTCAGATGGTTAATTGGCATTAGCTGCTGCACCAATTGAACTTTGTTTGACTTCATGGCAAGGTCCTTATGCAAAATTCGCGTCAAAAAAGTCCGCAAAATGTCCAATTGTTGAGATCGATGGCGAGCTTACGTCGATGGTTGTTCACTCACATTTTCAGCAACCGTAGTAATGTTGTCGGTCGAGCGGACCAGACAAGTACGTACACGGGCTGGTTTATCCACCAACATTCCAGTTTCACGAACTCGCTTCACGAATTGATCCACAAAAATTAAGTTTTTGGAACATTTATTCACCACTTTGGAAATATGCTTTTAATATTTCCCAACTTTCTTTAAGCGAATAGCGATCCATTTTGTAAATGTTAAAGTTTTTACTAAATATTAGTCGCTTTCCAAATGACATTTGACGTTTTTAAAGTCATATTATAAATAGTTCAAATTCCAAACACTTGATGGACCACCCTTTTTTTTTTTGTTATTGTGTTGTATATTGCTGGGTTCAGTTGCCCTTTTTATATGAATCAGGCGCTGAATTTCAACTGGAGAATTTCACGTGGCAAAAGTTTTGACGGATGTTACCTAGAGCCCACAAAAATCCTGACATTTGTGAAGGAAATAGGGCTGCTAGGAAAGTTGTAAACTCAGTAGAGGCACAATAGACAAAGACCGTTCGCAGTGCACTACTTCCCCCCCAACAACAAATATATATACTAAAACAGCAAGAGGGATGTGTCCAATGAGAAGTCATGACCGATAATTATCAGTCTTTATTTAATTCAATAAAAGTAGGCGAACGAATAGTGAAAGCCAACTTCTGCAGGACCATATCGTCGGCAAAAGAAAATTCTGTGAATTCAACAAAAATTCTGATAAAAAAAAAAAAAAAAATTCTGATACCCTTGAAAGAAATAGTTTCCGCAATTAATGCTTAAAGCGACAGCACCAGCCAAAGTTGCCAGATCTACAGTAGATGGTCTGTTCGATTTACACCTCCCAATTACCCGCCTATTTACCAGCTTTCGTAATAATTGGTGGTGTCCTGGAAATCTCTAGAGATTTTGGCTTCGGTTGGTTTGCAAATCGCTCGAGAAATCCGTCGGTGTCCCAGAACTTCGAGAGATTTCGTTTTCTTCGAAAGTCCGGACTCGACGCTCCTTGGCTCAGCTTGCAAGAACTTCCTTGACTTCTCATTACCTTTGGTAAAATGAAGGAATGAAGAGATTGGCAAAAAGAAAATTCTGTGAATTCAACAAAAACTCTGATAAAAAAAAAAAAATAAAAAAGAAATAAAAGAAAATAAAAATGCTGGACGAGTTTTTAAGAAAATAATATCAGTTGTTCACTGCACAATTGTTGGCAAGAGAATGAGCTGTAATAAAATTAACGAAAGGGGCTCCCAAAAGTCAAGGCCTGCTACGAGTGAATCAAAAAAAAATGTAGTCTGAATCGAATGCTTGGTTTTACCTTAGGAATTCAAAAGTTTAATTAGAAAACTAGTTTTTCTTGTTGGAACAAATTTTAAGCTTTCAAATGGCCCCAAACAAAAGTTGAATTCTTGTCTGCTTCTTGACAATCCCTTGGCCATTATGGACTTACTGCCTCTTCAGTCCTCGTCTTAATGCGATTTTGTGTGGTCAACACGTGTAGGAGCAAAAGTTTCCCCTCAGCTCCGGCTCCACCACTTCTTTCTCGGATGGCATGCATTGCACGTTCTGCAACTAATCGCTCAAGTCTCTTATGCCTGCGCTCAGTCCGATGTAAGAGCAATTCCGTGACCATGCAGCCACGTGTCTATCAGACTTTGCTCCCTGGGTCCAGGCATAATCACGCGTCGCTGCCACTTTGCTCAATCCGGGCAGCTTACTGATAGCCTCCGGCTCAACTCTGACACGGCTGGAAATTGATAAAAATGTTTGTTCTGCTCTTGCGGCCCCTCTGACGGTCTCACCCTCTCGACATGTGTGAATTCTAAATTGCAAAATTTTACCCAAAGGAAATTAATGGGATTATGACTGTGGCCAAGTATTTAATAATTTAAGATGGAGAAGTTTAAGGACTAAGATAACCCGAGGGTGTTAGATATAATTTAGAATATTTTCAATTTGGAAACAATTTACAAATTTTATTTTATTTATATTTTTTTTAATTGCATTAAAAATACGTATATGATCTCTCACTTTGACTTAATTGATTTTACACTGGAAGCTTTATTCTAACGGTAAAGTTAAGCAGCTTGTTAGAGTCTTCTTATTTTAAGTCGCTGCCAGTAGCTGTATAAGATGACGTCTGCGTGTACTTAAGCAGTTTTTTTAGATAGTCTTTCGACTGGGTGACAAAATGTTTACATTTTGAGACCGAATCTTTAGGTAGGAATTCGATTTGGCAAGAATAAATATTGAGTATCGAGTGCTGAGTTTTGAGTACTGACTTTTAAATGCTGAGTATTGAGTACTTAGTATACTAATATGGACGTTGACGTACAATGCACAGTGCGTTCAAGTGGCCCTTGCGATACCAAGCCGAAGCCTGTTACGCGCGAACCCCAGGCAAAATAGCAGCCCACCTCCGACACGAAAACCGGATCAAAAAGTACAAAATAATGTTAAGTACGGGACAAATACGTTAAAATAGAGGTTTTTAAAGCAGGAAGAGAAAGTTCCGAATTGATTAAGCGGTAGAGTTTGTTGTAATCAGCACAGAGGACACGAAACGGATCATGCAAGGCATAGTTAGTAGTACAATGTTTCAAAGACAAGGGGACAAAGTTACGGGACAGTCTACAAGGAATATTAAGATTAATTTGGCTAACCAATTCCGAAGAGTCGATTTCGCCATTAATTAGTCTATGTATGAAGATTACACCAAGCATAACTCTACGGTTAAGTAAGGAAGGAAGATTAATTAAAAGTAGTCTACTAGAGTAAGATGGTAAACGGACCTCAGGATTCCAGTTCAGGCCCCGAAGGGCAAACAATAGGAATTGCTTTTGCACAGATTCTATTCTATTCTCCAAGAACACTTCTGGCCTTATTAACAGTAGCAGTTACATGAGAGTTAAATTTAAGTTGATGGTCAAGAATAACCCCAAGATCATTTACTTCATTTAGGCGCTGCAATGCCACATTATCAAGCATGTAAGTGACTAATTGTGGTAAGCTTCTGTAAAATGTCATAACCTTACACTTCAAACTGTTAAGGCTTAGAAGATTATCTTGACACCAAGAGTGAAATGCATCCAAATTGCAAATTATAGCGGGAAACCAAATCATTATATGTTAATCAAATTTTCACATCATCGGCGTACATAAGCACACGAGAGTGAGCCAAGACTGAAGGAAGATCATTGATAAAGATGGTAAAAAGCAATGGGCCCAAGTGACTTCCTTGGGGAACTCCAGAAGTAACCTGGATGCACTTAGTATATGAATTGCGAAATATAACTTTTTGGGTTCTACTACTTAGGTAATCAGAAATCCAACTAAGGAGGTTACTTGGAAAACCGATTAAGCTCAGTGATTAACAGAATCAAAAGCCTTACTAAAATCAGTATAAATGACGTTAGTCTGCATTTTACCTATGAACCCTTTGATCACTGAAGATGTGAATTCTTAAAGGTTAGTGGTAGTAGATCTACGCTTCACAAATCCATGTTGGAAGGGTGAGATAATGGAACTACGTAAATGTTGCAGTTGAGATGTTATAATTCTCTCAAAAGCCTGAGGAATTGCAGACAACTTGGAAATACCCCTATAATTTTCAACATCTGACTTATTACCTTTTTTATGGAGCGGAATAATAAAAGATTCCTTCCATAACAAAGGGAAAGCGGAGGACTCCAAAGACAAGAATGCTGATTATCGCAAACAGAGTATCGATAACTTAGTGTCGAATACGGACTATCGAGTACTGAACACTAAATATCGAGAGCTGATTATCGTATACTGAGTATTGAATACTGAGTATCGAGTACTGATTACAGAATACTGAGAATTATCGCTATCTGAGTTTTCGGTAAGTAAGTATCATATACGGAGTATCGACTACTGAGTATCGAGAACTTAGTATCGAAGAAAACTGATTATTAGACATCGGATTTTAGGTAAAATCATATTTTTAATGGGTGGTCACAAAAAATTTATTGGATCAATGTTGTTTGATTGGATACAAATTTGTTTTACGAAAAGTAGATTATTTTAAATCCGCATTGATTTTGCATATTTGACATATTTACATATCTTCGACCTAAAAGCATATTCGAGAATATTTCGACCTATTTTGACCTATTTTGGAATATGTCATATGCTTTACATATTCCGAGAGTCAACATATGCTCCCAAGTAGGCGTCTGCAATATAACTTTGCTAATTAAATGTATAAACATCGTCGGTCATTTTTGTGGCCTTCATTAAGCAGGAAGTAAGGATGCCGAAAACAAATAAAAAATGAAACCACTGATTAAGCCGGAAAGTTAAAGCCAATCTAATAGTTGTAAGTCTCAATGATTTAACTCCCACAAGACCATATCTAGTTGCTAGTAAGGAGATAGAAAACGTTAACAGTGGCTCAATTTTAAGATTTGTAAATAATGCCCTGAGGAATTTGTGGCCGAATGACATTGAAGAAAATGTACTTATGCTACTAACGGATGCAGTTGCATATATGATTAAGGCTGTAAAGCATCTAAAAGTATCCCAACATGATTCATGTTACTTGTTTGGCTCACGCGCTCCACAGGATTACGGAGACTGTTCGTGCATCCTATCCTGATACAAATAAATATGTGTCCAAGACAATGTAAGAAATATGCAACACTTACATCGTGTGATGTGGAGAGAAGCTTTTCGGCTCACAATTTAATATTATAGGGCGGTGCCCACTGGACGCGGAATATTACGCGCGAAATATACGATGTTTCGCAGATTCTTAACAGAGTCTGCTAAGCTGCTGCTATTAACTGCATATCTATGTGCTTCAGTCCCTGCTGCATAGATTGATCTGCTATGCGGTTTGTTTGGCTCACCAAGCTCTCGATGGCAGACGCCATCTTCTCGGCAACTGCTGTGCTTTGGCAGTCTGATTTTTTGTGTCGAGTGGAAACTGTTTACGGAATCGCGACACGGAAAATTTACGCAGCATATGGTTTTATATTGCACTTATCTTTACGGCCATATCTCCCCCGACCGAAACCCCCCAAACCCAAACAAATTTAAAATTTAAATTATATTTTTAATAAAATTATATTACCAATAACTTACACACAAATCAAAAAAAATCTCCTATTTTGACCTATTTTGACCTAATATTAACCTTTTTTTTGTTTTGGTTTTTTTTAAAAAAGCATATTTTGGATATGATCATCTTAAAAATTGCCAATATTTATATTAGTCAAACGCAAAAAATTTCGAATTTTTTGGACCACAAACAAAAAAAAACCTAAATTCCGATGTCTACTGATTATCGAGAACTGAGTAACGAATATTGAGCACTGTATACTGAGTATCGAGCACCGAGTACTGAGTATCGAGTATTGCTTATAGAATACTGAATATCGAGAGCTGAGTATCGTAAACTGAGTATCGAGTACTGAGTACAGAATACTGATTATCGAGAACTGAGTATAGAATACTGAGTATCGAGTACTGTGTAGAGAATACTGAGTATGGAGAACTTAGTATTAAATACTGAGTGTCGAGTACTGAGCATTGAGTGCAGAGTATTAAGAATTATGTAAAGAATACTGAATATCGAGAGCTGAGTATCGAATACTGAGTATTAAATACTGAGTATCGAGTGCTGAATAGAATATACTGATTATCAAGAACTTAGTATTGAAAACTAAATATCGAGTACTGAGTATATGATTGTGTTGAACAAAGTATCGAGTGCTGAATGTTGAATAGTTAGTATCTAGTCCAGAGTAATAAGAACTGAGTTTCGAGTACTGAGTATAGATTAATGAGTATTGGGTACTGAGTATAGAAAACTGATTATCGAGAATTAAGCATCAAGAACTCCTTATCATATACGCAGTAAAGACTACTGAGTATCGAATATTGATTATCGAGAACTGATTATCGAGTACAGAGTATAGAGTAATGAGTATGCAATACTAAAAATCGAGTTCTGACTTCCCTAGTCAATTGTATTTTTACTTAAACTTGATATCAACTGAAAGAGAAACCCAAACTTCCTTCAAAAAGCCTCAGCACTTAACTATTTGACACTCTTACGAAATTAAATTGAACTCAATCTTGACCTTGACCAAACACCAAGAATACTATTATTATTGCTGTAATCTACTTTGGCTTATGCCACTCATTTTTCCGCCTCTTGACTTTAAGAGCCATTAAATCAACAATACTCGAGAGTCAATCATGTTCACATCTTTCAATTGCCTGTAAGCATCATGTATTATCTCTTCACAAATTGATAGCAATTAAATTTTGCCCTTAGAATTAACAGATTTCTATTGTCTGATGCTCATCCAAGCAGAATCCCAGCAGAGTTAACTTAAAGTGAGTGATTTAATTGGGGGAGTTGCCATCTACTTGGTCTTCTTCTGGTGTCAGAAATAAGTTAAGTTAAACAAGTGTGTTTGTGTGTGTGCGGTGGCAGGGCATGCGGTGCAAAGATAGACGCACGTGCCTCAACAATGATGTAATTTCTGGGCTACCTTCATTCAGAATGATATATATATAGTACATATATATAGAGGCTGCCACATGCCTCCAAGCCAACAACAACAACAACAATGTGGTGGTTTTCATCTCCTCGTGTCGTCCCAAATGAGCAAGCGGAAACAATTAGCGTTGTAGCATTATTTTGTAACATGCTGTTTGCTGCCCTGGCCCAGGCCCAGGCCCAGGCCCTAACAGGGCAACAGACTTCACTCTGTAATTAAGAGTCTCATTAAAAAATGATAAATTTAAATGGAAACATCTTTGCACAAATGCCTTTTGCTCTGCCAGACAGTCTCAAGAGCACTTCAAGACCAGAGCAAGAAAAAAAAATTACTTAAAACGAGAAAGAAAAACTATATTGACAAATTGGCGCCTTCAATCTTTCTGTACAACATTTGGCACACAATTTAAAGTTGATTTTGTTTATGGCTTAAAATTGCATAAATGTTTCGTGTCAGCTCAAGTGGCATTAAATTGCATTAAATATTTAAAGCCCTCGACATATTGCAAAAGTTGTGGGTATTAAGTGCCTTAAAATAAATCAGTAAATTTGTTGAAGTATAAAAATTTTTCAGTTTATACAGTTAAGTGAATAATTGAAATGTTCAGGAAAGTGGAAAATGGGGTAACAATAAGAGTTGATTTGATTTTGGTAAAGCTGGGAAGAAAGATTATAATCCAACGTAAACTTGGTAATCTATTGTAAAAATATAAACAATATCATGATAAATGCCCTGGAAAGTATGCTAACTTTATTTCTTTTAGTAGTTATCAGTTTGAATGATAGAAGTTTGTTGAAGAATATTGTAAATGGTTTATTAAATGTCCTCTGTTGAAAATACATTGTAATAACTATAATCTCTATCGAGCTCTATTGATAACATTCACATCCATAATAAATACATTAACAATAGGTTATGGGCCCAGTACGCATCTACTGCTTCCACTGAAGGTATTTAAAATAAGTTAGTTTTAAGCCAAATATAAAATACATCTTTTCCTGAGCTTTAGCATAGACTGTCGATAGATTCCCTCTAATATCATTCACAAATCTCAATTCACCAAAATTTAAACATTTAAAAAAACTGAATTTAAGTTATCCCTTTTACCGACTCTTATCATTCACTTACGAATTGCAATACTCGCTCAAGTATAAACTCAAATAAAAATTTTCCATTAATGCGCGACACTTGAATGTCATATTCAGGCAGGCAATTAATCATTTTTTTTATATATAATTTATGCGCTGCTCAAAGCCCCGCCCTTGGCCCCCTTCCTCTGCATTCTTCCATCATTAAAATGAACATTTTTACAATTCCCGCTTCAATTGAAATGCCAAAAACCGTACATTTGCTTCGCGTTTCATGTCAAAATGCTCATTAATTTATCAATATTATTATTTTCTTCTTCGCACCCTTCAAACTGTTTGACATACTTTTGCGGTATCCATGAATTATTTTTTATTTAAATTTGCATTTATCAATTTGCTACCCGAATGGCTGTCCCTGCTTATTATTTCAATCAATTGAATCGAGCAAGGAGCAGCAGCAGCAGCAGCAGAAATCACTGAACCATTTCGCTGGCTGGCCTTTGTGGCCGGACGACAGTTTGTTGGAAAACTGTGTGAAAAGAAAATATTTTCCCTTTCCCTGTGGCTGTGGCGCGATGCTCAGCTAATTTATCAATGGCGGCGACTTGTGCAAATATTTTGTAATGGAAAGTAATTTTTCCTTCCCACGCAGACGAGTTGAAAGCGGGCCAAGGATTCGGTTTGCTGATTGAAAACATTTTGTGTCTTACTTTAATATTTATAACTTGGCAAATTTCCGTTGGCCCTTGGCCATATTTAACCTTTGACAGCTTTTTTGTGGCATTTTTCCATTAAGATTTCTTTATTTTGTTGGCATTTTTTTTTTTTATATACGAGTATGTGCGTCACTTTGTATTGACTTTTAAACACATCAACCGCAAATACCGCATTGCACATGGAGGCGAACTCAATCAAACTGTTAATCGACTTGCGAGCCACCCCGCCAACCAAGCCATCCTTTCTCAGGCATTGCCGTTCGTGCGTGCCTGGGCCTGGGATACCCTTTTTTGATTGTTTTTTCAGGCATTCTCAACCATAAAATGTCAATAATATGTTTGCTATTTGCTGTGCCCATACAAAGATACTCGCAGTGCTGATGTGTGTTTGCAATGCTTTCGATGAAATGAAAAATGCCTGCAAAAAAAAATAAATACCACTTGAATCTCTTCAACCTGTTCAATGTCAATAGGCAATAATAAATAGTGAAACGTGCGGTGATGAAATTGAAGTGGTCCCTGGGATGGTGGCTGAGAGTTTGAGAGACGCCATTGATTTGATTAACTCTTGAGGTTATGAAATTTATTAAGTATCATAGGTAGAGTGAGGAGTCTGCGCTGAAATATTCTAAATGGTATTTTCTGATCAAATTGGCTGTAAAAAACCTTTTCAAAAATGTAAAATTAATATTGAGGATTTTTTAAAATCTGCCTAAAAGGTACAAAGATAAAGTCAGGTAAGTTTGAGATGGCTAGGCATAATTTAATATTAGGCTTGTTAGAAACTTAGTTCAAGATGCGCCCATTTTAACCGGGGGCGATTTCTACCGAATCAACCATTGTAATATGAAATTTTTAGAGACGGGACTTCTATCTCAGATACTTCCAAAGGGTGGTTGAGCTGAAAGGGGTGATCAAATGTTATAAATTTACTTTTACTAAGGGCTAGACAGTGGCAAAGAAGATGCTGTGATCTCTCTTCCACACACATGCAGCTTCTAAAGAAATTTTGAATGGAAGTGAACAACCCATGCTTAACTGAGAAACTTAGTGCAGTGACCCCATTTTAACCGGTGGCGATTTCTACCGAACCCAAAAGGAGAGGGCCCCGCAGGGGCGGACAAAACAAGGGACCGAGGGGACCCCCCCCCGCCTAGAGGAGGGGCCAGAAGTAAGATGTTTTCTCTACTTTCACACAGAAGACTACTAGTACGTTCCAGGTTGAAGGTGGACCACTTTCAGCGCAAACCGTTCCGTTTGACGAGGCCAAGGGCACTCCTCTGTGGCCGGGTGGCTCAGCGGCTAGTGTGCGCGACCGCTGTGCAAGAGGTCGTGGGTTCGATCCCGCCTCGGAACATCTAATGAAAAGATTTTTCTTTGAATAAACTTTACACCCGGTCACCCTCTCTGCTGTTGGCGCCAGCTTTGTAGTAATTAGCCATGCAAAAGCTTCTCAAACTGCCGTTCGGATTCGGCGTTAAGCTGTAGGTCCCTTTCTCTTGTGCGAAAATTAGAGGCGCACAAGCCAAGAGATTGAGAGGAGCTCGGCTTTGGCCCTTTGGGGCTGTGTCAAGCCATTTTTACAGAATATAGCAAAAATAATCACTAGAGTAAAATACCCAAAAGTTGATCCAGCAGTGAAAGAAATGACCTCTGGATCCTGGACCCACAGCAGCATGTCGAGCCACCTGAAGTTGGAAAGATGGGAATAAAACTAAAATCAGGAATGCAAACCGGTTTCTGAACCCAGAACCGAACTTTCATCTATACAAAAACCAAAAACCAACCAGCATCCCTTCGAAAAATCCGAACCGAAAACCACAAATGAAAACTCAAATTTTGGGAATGTTGGTCGAATTACATATGATAACTCCTTATCGATGCCGGATTTATGTAGCACGCAACCATTTTGAAACATGCAATTGTCCACCGACCTCTGAATATGCCTGTTATAAGTTAACATTCCTTCATAGAAAGTTGCTAATCGATTTGTTTGCTTATATCATTTCCTTTACGGGACAATATTCTCATTAGTCTGTCAAGCTTCTTCACCTTAATCCATTTTTAGCCAGGAGTACAGCTATTAAAGTGATATATTATGAGCATCCAACTATTCAAACTTTTCAATTCTCAGATTCAGTATCGAAATGGTCGAAAAGTCACTTATCCTTTAGATATCATTATGTTTCAAATATTGAATGTTAGCAGCTCAAGGTCGAGGTTTGATTATAGTTCAATAATCAACCAGAGCTTCAATATCTTTCGTCAGTACACTTTCAGTTGCGGTCACACCAAAGCCATTTGCAAATCCTTTATACTACCCAGGCGGCGAATAAATTGTTGAGAATTCCAAGTGCACAAATTTGCACGTTCAAAGCAACGTGGGGAATTTGGGGAAAAGGGGGGTGAATAAATTAGCTTTCTCAGAGAAAATTTTCAAAATTTAAAGGATTAGCTAGACCAAATAGAGTTGGTTCAAACAAAAACCCGGTGTGTAATACCTCTTAAAACCAGAACAAGTACCTTATAATGTGTTCGAGTCCAACTTTTATTTTTAATCAAATAGTATATCCCACCTAGGTTTATAGTTTTTTAAAATTCTGAAGTTTCAAAATTCCGAAACAATTACTTTCTGAACAGATTTAAGAATATTTTTGAATGTTAGACTTCAGAATAGGCTTAAAGGGTTATGGTTTGGTGGAATAAAGAGTAATCTTAGAACAAAAAGAAGTTTTGGACTTGCCGAAACTTCAAAAGTCTACAAAAATGACTTTCCGAGCAGATTTCAGGGTAAAATGCGACGTTATACTCAACAAAAGGCTTTAAGAGTTGACATAAGGTAAAATAAAGGGCGATCCAAGAAAATAGTGGAGTTTTTTACACGTTATCGGACTGCTTTTCCTTCGAAACTTCGGAAAAATTTCTTTCCGTGCAGACTTTAGAGCAAACTGGGGCTTTATACTTAAGAAATGGCCTAGGACTTGAGACTCGGCAAAATTAAAAACGAACCTTGAACAGAAATGCATTTTTGACACCTTTTAGACTGCCTTACCATCGAAAGTCTGGAAAGAAATAGATTTTCGAACAGATTTAAGCAACATTCGGGACGTTCTCCTTAAGGGTTTATGTTCGGCGGGAACTAGGGCGATCCTAGAAATAAGTTTTTGACATTCTTTTTAAATAAAAATACGAAAATATCTGGTCGTTAAACTTAAGGATGGGCTTTAAGGGTTCAGATTTTACAGATTTTCGGCATCCAAGAATATAAGGTGCGTTGCGAATTCCTGTCCGCGCAGATTTTAGAGAAGATCGGGGTTATTTGCAAAAACAGAAGCTGGCCTTCATTAAATTTATAATAAATAAAGACTGAACCACTGAACCGAACCAAAACCGCGGCTCAGTTGGTTTCAAAAACCATGTAATAAACCGAACCGGTGGTTCCAAAACTATGTGAACCACTGAACCGAACCAGTCCTTATTTCCAATCGATTTGCATCCGTGCATAAAGTAACACATTGCGATGCTCTAGCGGGGCGCAGATTTAACAAAATTGAGAAACATTAGTAGCTTACACTCCAACAAGATTAGTAGACTAGTAACTTAAAAAATTCAGTCATTCGTACAGGTAATAGGTCTGCTAGGAGAGCTAATAACTCAGTATGGAGGTACAATGGGAACTGCTGATGGTTTGTTTATGAGTAAGAACAGCGTTGTTTGTAAACAGGTTCTTCAATTGATTATCACACTCTCTATTTTGTGCAGTTGCTTTCAAACCAATTTCCCTTTCTTTTCATTTCCCTTAAAGAAACTGGTAAACAAACTGTAGCCTGCATCTCGGTGCTCACATCTGATAAATAATTCTATTTAAAGCTTGCAACTAAATTGCATTTTTAATCATTATGTGAGCATTATTATACCCGCCTTCCTTTTCTTCAACCCCCCCACCCCATCTTTGCTTCTTAAACGTGTGAGCTATAAAATGAAATTACTGGCATATATCAAAGCATTTGTGCTTAAGCAAAAGAAAGCGGGAGAAAACTATGAATTGTTGTTTTTAATTAAAAGCGGAAAACCATTTAAAAATGCTAACCGCTTTCCCACACACACACACACACACACAAACAAGTTCATTTGGCCAAAAAGGCGCTCTAATGCCCCGCTTGCTAGTGATTTTCTCGCCACGCAAAATGCACAATGTCGTGGCGAGGGGATTTCCATTTAAACCCGTGAGCTTTAAGCTCACACACACGCATTTACCGCAAGTGCCACATGGCGTATGAGCGACATTTCATGCCGTTATGATTTGGCATCCAAAAGACGTAGCTTATCTGACCAGCTGCACAGCGACTAATAAATGTGCGTAAATTAGTTATCAAAGAACGGGGAGTGGGGAATATCGTGCCACAAGCTCCGCTTAATCATAAACTCATCTTAATTAATATGTTGGCTGTTGTGTGTCGGGTAGGGCCCACATTAAAGATAACGGCTTAGGCTTGATTAATTTTTGCTGCAATGCGGGTAAAGTCTAAGCGTCTGATTAGTGGGTATAGGTTATTTTGTATTTGGAATTAGTTTAGTTTATTTTTAAATATTTAAAAGATTTCTTTCGAGCTTCATTATTCAAAATCTTCATTGTCAAACGTGCCTCAGTATATTTTGTACTTGCACCAAGAAAACCCATTTGTTATGTTGCTTATTTCATTTGTCTGCTACTCAAGTATTTTCTAATTAGCGCAAAAGGTATGCCAGAGAAACGAAAGCATTCCTTAAAATAAAACTCACTCACTTTACTCACATCAGATACCAGACTCCGCGTCCTATCATTGTCTCTGGGGGTCTGCTGCCTTTCATTTCCTGCTTTTTATTTCCTTTCTTTTTTTTCGCCAAGCATTGTTTGCATGCCTTTTCAGGGACTCGCAGCTCATATGCCCACACTGCTGCTGCACTTCAACTCATTCATCAGTCAAAGGCAAGCTCCCTCCTTGGGCTAAGACCCACTCACACCAATACCGCTCGTTGGCTACATGTTTTCGCAATTTACCGATTTGTGCCCTAACTGAGTCAGACAGCACTTCTTGCGCTTTCTTTTTCCTTTCTCGTTGTTGTCATCATCAGCGCGCAATTCAGGCGGAATTTGGCAAAATTCACTTTGACGTTTATGCATTGCGCATACGCCGCGTGTGCCACCGGGTCTTGTATATTTAATATTGTTTGCTTAAGCCTGTGACGCACAACGGGAAGGTGTACGACTTAAAGTAGTCAGACTAAAATTAACTTGTTTAAGTAAGGGAATTTAAGTAAGAACAAACTGTTTTGCTGGGAGTTAGAAAAACGTAAGTATTATATGTGAGTTTCCCCCTTTGAGCTCAACTTATGAAGCCTTTTGGGACATTTTTTAATATCTTTATATCTAAGATCCGTCCCGACAATTGTAACTCGAGTAAGGGAGGAGGTCCTTGACCTCACCTTCTCCCACCTTGGAGGCACTCAGTACGAAGACCCGAAGTTCGTCTTAATAAAGCCAAAAGAACCGGGGACTGGAACAAATATAAGCAAGCCCTGACAAAGCCATAAGGAAGAATTATACGAAATTCTGCGAGTCCGATGAGGACACGAATGAAGTAGCTAATTTACATAGGATCCTGTCCGGACGGCAAAAAGGCCAATGATACTGTGGCGACTCTGCCGCCACTGGACACGAGCGACAATCGATTACTAGTCACGAGCGACTATCGACTATGGTCACACTATGACACAGCTATCATCTCTCATCTCCAGTAGTAGTCAGTGTGTGCAACTTCGGGCTGGCAGCCTCGGGCCAGCTCGCAATCAACAAACCATATTAAACTAATTAAGTGAAACAATAAATATTAATAGTAGATTAACCACAACCTTAATCGCTATAATACCTATACAGCGAGCAACGAGGAGAAAGTACGTCTTTTGTTAGACACTCACTTCTCGGGAAACATCCCCGTGCGGGAACGTGACGAACAAGAGAACGAACTACTATCACCCTCGTGGCTCCCACTGTGCTGAAGCCAAGAAAATTTGTGTCTGCAGGGAGACTTGAGTTGGAAGTCCCCCGAGCCGGATAGCATTTATCCCCAACAAGTTAAGTAACCAAGAACCCACGAAAATCCTCACATTCGTACAGGAGAGTTGTAAACTCAGTAGGGAGCACCATAGACCAGGATTGTTCGCAGTGCGTTATCTCCCCAACAATACATTATTAATTTCTAAGATAGCTTTTATTCGGTCATTATTAATATACGCTCTCAAGCAGATTTTGCTTAGTTTAGTCAAAATCAGGGCTGCAAACCGGTTTTGAACCGAACCGGCTCGAACCCGGAATTCCGACAATTAATTTACTGTGAACCGAACCTTGAACCGAACCTCTTTAATTATAAAAGCTGAACCTGAACCTGTTCCGAACCTACAGTTTCGGTTCGGCTCAACAAAAATGATAGACAAAAAACAATTGTGACCTACTGCCTAGCGACTTCTTCTATTATCTGGTCGGTTTTAGGCAACTGAGTCTTAAAATCGTCAGAAAAGTTTAAAAATCGGGATAAACGTTCAGAATTACTTATAAAGTCCCCAATAGCCTCTGCCTTTTTAAGATCTTCGACTTCAAAGCTTTTAAATGATTCACAAAAACAAGAGTTTAAAATTACATTGGTAATATTTTTCAGATTACGAAATGAAATTGAACTTAACAGTAAATTATATTTTGAATATTCCCATGTGATCTACAAATCGCGTCCGATTGAGAGGAGCTCGGCTTTGGCCCTTTGGGGCTGTCAAGCCATAAAAAAAGCGTCACGCGTCACGCTGACTTACATAATTTGTGGAGTTGTTGTTTAGGATGATCGTTTAGGGGGAGTGGGAGTACTTAGTATTGAGTACTATGAATTGAGTACTGAGCAGAATGGGAATTTTTGTAACTTGATTGAAAGTTTAAAGCTAAAAGTTGATCAACTTAACTTTATAAAATGATTTGAAGTTTAAATATTCAACTATTTAGTTGTTCGGAGAAGTTTAATTTTATTCATGACTAAAATCAACTGAATAAAATCAACTTGATTACATTTTCAACTTGACTAAACTAAACTATTGTAAAGTTTATTTTACTAGTATAGTGAAATAAAAGATATTTATCCAACTAAAGTAAATTTTTATTTATTTATTTATTGCCCTTCATTACAACTCGGCTCTCGAATAATTCATCAGGAGTCCTGCTCGATCTGGGGGTGTTTGCCCATGTTGCAAAAGAAAACATTCTTTCTACCGGCCCAGACGACGGCATAGGAGTGTTGTACTTTATGAATATTTTCTTTAGGATGGAATACTTTTCCTGCAAAATTATATTTTTGTCTCTCTCCGATAAAAATCTGTCCATTATAGAAACGGACAACCCCCTTTGGGAATTTAAGCAGCTCATTTCCTCAGGGTCCGAATCAAACTCAAAGAAGTCGTCAGCATCGTCGGTCTCAAGGTTTTTAGGCTGCGATCAAGTCTAGTAAGGTATCCGTAGTGCTGTATAGTCCCGAGATTCAAAGGCACGTAAGGTACTAAACAGGTGAATTTGCCATATCCCCGAGTATCTTTAGAAACAAACACGCAGGGTATTAGCCGCGCGGTCTGAGCAACCCTTGAGGACCCTTCGGCCGTAGTCGAGGTACGTAGGGTACTTACGACAAGCCCTATCCAACCCCGAGTTTATTTGTCAGCAGTTAATACACGTCAGGTATTAAGCCGCATGATTCTACCCCTCCCGAATCTCCATAGTTCGTTGTCAAGTCACGTCGGGTACTAACCACGTTTCCTGACTCGCCCTTAGACACTCTCAAGTCAGGAGACGGCCACGCCGGGTACTAACCGCGTGTTCTATCACCTTCTTGGAGGTTCCCCGAAGGCAAATTTAGACACGCCGTGTGACGAACTCAGGGTAGAGGGTAAACTGTCGACTGTTCTGTACAGAAAGCTTCTCTCTAGGGACAATTGACTGTCGTTATTTCGGTGGAAGACGCCCTTAGAAAATAGCTGCCCCACCAACCTATCTTTCCCAGTAGTCCCCGCGAATTACAAATTTGGCCAGTCTGAGTTTTTCCCCGGCTGGAAAACTTCGTTACAAAATCAAACTGATTTTTAGCTTGTAAATACAACAGTTGAAAATGTAACTTGATTGAAATTTTCAACTTAGTTGAAATCAATCAACTATATTTAACTATGTTAAAATTATTCTAAGTTGATTTTAGTCAAATTGAGTTATAGTTAGTTTTAATCAAGTTGATTTTAATCAATTAAAATTTTAGTGGACTAATCAACTAAATAAAAATTTTAATCGATTGAAGCCCATTCTGGTACTGAGTATCGGGTATTACTCGAGTACTTAGAGTCGAGTACTGAGTATCGAATTCTGAGAATCGAGTACTTGGTATCGCATCGAGTATGTCGTGTCGAGTACTTAGTATGGTTACTATTATCGATTACTGAGTATCGAGTTTTGAGTATCGAGTATATAGTAACACACAACCACAATAATGTGAAATGCGGAGCTTATGGTACACATGTTTCGAACCAAAACATTCGCCTAAAAACCTCGAACCTAAAATTTCCGAACCTTAACCATTGATAAATTTGTGGTTGGAACCCGCGAGCCGGAGCTCCGGAAAAAATTTTTGGTTTGCAGCCCTGGTCAAAGTCAATACGTCAAAACGAGTCCTTGCAAGGGTATTACCACTTCGGCACAGATGAAGTCAGTTTAGTCTTCTCGTTTTTTAACTTTGGTCTCAAAATCCACTTTTTATAGGAATCTTCTCGCAAAGGAGATTTTGAATCTAGGTTATACGGGGGGTGACACGGAAATCTCTAGTGATTTTCGTATAAACTTCAAACTAAAACTGCTTGCATTTATAAGGAAAGTGCATTCTAAATGCTAGGCTACTAGATTAGATGACGAAAGTTGAGCGAATTAAGACCGACTGTTCAAAGCCAAGTAGATTTAGGTAGTAGGTCCAAATCGCTTAACATTCACCATCTGATCTAGCAACCGAAGATATACTTGTCACTTTTCACATAAAGGTCAAGAATTTAAAATTGAAATGCAAGCGTTTATACTAAAATCACTAGAGATTTCCGTGTCACAGCCGATAGATTAATTTTTTGCTTAGTACTGTTATCGATCATCTCTGAGATATACCCACTCCAGTTTTCTTTTTGCCCATATCAAAAGTTGGTAAGCAACGGTTTTGCTTTTTTCTTAAAAAAAAAAAACACATATTTTATAATGTTCAAAGTCTTTGCACCATCTATTTAGGTCTGCAAACGCTTCATTTCCCTAAGATTTCAGTAAACAAAATATTTCAATCTCAATAAAATATGTTCATTGAATCTTCCTCTCTTTTATCAAAAGTTTTAGAAAGCAAACAAAATGGAGCTTTTGCTCTCTTTCACAACATTTTCTCCAAATGCCTTCATCATTTGGCTAGCCAAAACAAAAGCACAGCCCCTCGAGCCAAGCTTCAGTCAAAATACAATTCAATTTTGTTTAGCAAAAAAATTTGTATGCCACGTCGTCTCCTTGTTGTTGGGACCAAAAAGAAAAAAGTTCACTGATCTGTAAAAAAAGGGCCAAGTTATTTTATAAAATTATATTTCATCTAGCAGAAGGCCAACGGACCAGCTGGCCAGAGCGGGCCGGGTTCAGTCAGTCGAGTGGCAGCATAATTTTCATTCAATTTCGTTCATTCGTTTAGCAGTGGGCTTATTTTCTTGGCCAGGGTCTGCATTCATGGTTCTGGTCATTATTTGTGTGTTTATCCACTTAGAAATGAGGCGATTTGATTTTAGTCTTTAATGAGGCAGGCATCCAGTGCAATCATTTATGCATTGACTTTTGTACCGCGAATCCGTGCGTTAGAACTGCTGTTGCTATTTATCCGCTTCCCTGGCTTTGACTACTGCAAGTGCACTTTGAGTACAAATTTCCTTTTCTTGTTTGCAGGCTCTTCCTTTGTTCGCACAGCTCAAGGATGCGAATGAGGATAAGGATGACGATGCTGACGGTTTGTCGGTTGTTCCACTTTCCTCAACACTAAAGTGTTAAATCGCATAATTATGTCTCTTATGGCGCGCACTTCACTAGAGAACTGAGAGAAAGGAAAGAGGAGAAAAGTTTTCATCCGCCGCCTTTGGCAATGTTTTCTTCAACGTTGCAGTTGCTTACGTTGAAGTGAATGGGGCAAAAGGGTAGATTGTTTAGTTAAACAGAATGACACACTATGAGAAATTTGTAATGTATGTAGATAGAGTAACTACGTCGCATACTTTCATGATTATTTATTGGAAAAACTCCCAGGTTAAGCGTGTTGGTGGAGGAGGGGGCTACTGACCACTGAGTATCGAGTACTAAGAATCGAGTGCAGAGTATCCATTACTTAGTATCGAGTACTTAGTATCGAGTTCTTAAAATAAAGCACTGAGTATCGCATACTGAATATCGAGTACTTAGTATTGAGTACTTAGAATCGAATAATAAGTATCGAATACTGAGTATCGAGTCCTAAGTATCGAGTACATAAAATCTTGTACTTAGAATCGAGTACTGAGTATCGAATACCTAGTATCGAGTACTTTGTAACGAGTACTTGAAGACGAGTTCTTAAAATCGAGTACATAGAATCGAGTAATGAGTATCTATTAGTTAGTATCGAGTACTTAGAATCAAATACCAAGTATAAAATACTGAGTATCGAGTACTTAGCATCGAGTACTTAAAATTGACATCTAACTATCGAGTACTGAGTATCTAGTAGTGAGTACCGAGTATTTAGAATACAGTATTTAGAATCAAGTACTAAGTATCGAATACTGAGTATCGAATACTTAGTATCAATCACTTAGAATAGAGCCCTGAGTATTGAATACTAATTTTCGGCTACTTTGTTCCGAGTACTCAATACCGAGTACTGAGTATCGAGTACCTAGTAACGAATTCCTAACTATGAGTACTTATTATCGAGTTCTGAGTATTCTTTATTTAGTATCTAGAACATATTATTAAGTACTGAATATGGAGGTCGATGTATCGAGTTCTGAGTATCGAGTTTTGAGTATCGAGTATATAGTAACACACATACTGAAGTATGTGAAAGGCAGGGCATATCGTTAAACAACATGTTTCACATCAAAGCCTCGTGAGTGTAAGCCACACTCAGACATTTCTTTCAATGCGAACAGCTTTGAAATGAAAAATGAAGAACCGAAATATTTACGGTATAAAACCTATCCCAAATCTCTCAGTAAGGGGTACCAATACTTGAATTCTATAAACATATTTTCAATATTTAGAATCTTTTATAATTTCATTTCTTTTTTTATAAATTTAAGGTATCCCCAGTGTCCATCTACCTTTATCATAATTTGTTGCGTGTTTGTCTTTAGCTCTTGACTCAAACCTCACATGACGCCACTTCTTTTGTGCTTTACCGTTTCCTCTGCTCCTGCTCATCTGGCATTTTATGCGAATTTTTTCTTACACTTTGCGGCATTTTTTCCTTTTAGTTGTTTTGTTTACTTTTGTCATAGCAAGCTCCACTTAATTATATTTAAAGTTGACTGCCTTGTGAAAGCTTTTACATATATAAATTTTTTTTTTTGGATTGCACAAAGAAAACAAAGAGAAACTTTTTAATGACTAAATTGAGAGCAAGGTTGGGGCCAAAGTTTTTTTGAACAAACATTAATGACAAATAATCTGCATACTTTTGCAAAGAGTCAACTATTTAAGTGAAAAAAAAACAGCTTTAATGTGGCCAAAATAAAAAAAATGGCCTGCTATAAATCTACTGGCATGCCAGCGTCCTGCCTAAGTGAGTATCCTTAAAGATAAGACCCAACTACACCAGCTTATCTGTGAGTAAATGCCTTGATGCCAAATCCCTTGTCGGCAATTTGAAACATTTAAAGACTGAATCTGAGATTTTCGTCCTGGCAACGTTTATTGTGCGCCTTGTTATGACCATTATGGCCGGGCTGTTAATCTATAAAAAAGCAACTTCCAAAATTGTGTGTGGATGTGGGTGTGCCTGTCAGCGACCAAATCCTGGCAACCACTTCCGCTGCCAAACTGTTGCGTTGCCTTAGCTGATAAATTTCAGAAAACATCCTGTACCTACATACATGAGAGGTATTAAACTGCTGGAATGTACACGCACTTATTCTTAGAAATGTCATCTACACGTGGCCATATTACGTATACGCCAAGTATTACCATTCAAATGGCCAATTTGGCGCTCTGTCAACTCGCAAATATTAACATTCAATTACAAAATGAGAATCAACAACATTGAACAACTGTCACAACAAACACATTTAAGATGGACTTACTCGTGCGTGAAATGGTAAACAGCATTAAATTTATAAATTTTCATTTTGAAAAAGTGTTTACTTTTCAAATGACAGACATCTTTACTTGTACCAGCGCAAAGTCGATCACTAAGTAAGCTAAGCTTAATCTTTTGAATAGCAATTACTTCTTAAAACTGCTTCTAGAACTTGGACATGAAAAACGGTGGATTTATAGATAATCAGTCTATAAGGTAATAGGTGACGGACTTTGGAATAATTTATAATGGAGATAATGGAGAAAATATTACGAAATACGCTACAAATTAAGAAGACCGTTGTTTGGTTGACAAAATGATTTGATTCCCAGTCAGAAAATTTTAAAAAGTTAAGTATGCTCAAGTTTTTTTGCCGCTTGCTTGTCTGGATGTATCAGTTTCCAATCTTCACTTCTTGCGGCTAGAAAGTCTAACCATTTTTTGTGATTTTTAGTTAAAAACTGTTCGGTTCAGTAGTTCTCATAGCTTTACAACAGTCGGTCTAGCACATTACATGGTTTGTGGAGCTAACTGAGCAGCGGTTTCGGTAAGGTTCTTTACACTCAAGGAAAACCCGCATAGTAAAAACTTAAACAATATATACAGGCATGTTCTCAATTCCGCTACGTTTTGAAAAGTAAACCGAAAGCAATTCCGTTTCGGTTTGGATTTGCTGTTCTCAATTCCGAATGATTTTGAAACCACGGACCAAACGAAATCGGCACGGGAGAATCAAGCGAAACGATGGAAAATGGAACATGCGGAAACGAGAGAGGCTGACTTTTACGTTTTACTTTTCGGTTTGGCAGGCGCTGCCAATTTCTCGAGACATTTAACAAAAAATTATTTTTAGTTCAGTTAAAGACTTAAATGCACATACATAAAGAAGTTCTACATTGATCTCAGTATTAAGGAAAATTAACTTAATGTACATTTGGCAACTGTACGAGTGCGTAATTTGCCAATTACATTTCATTCCACCGAGCTGCAAGCATTACTTTTTAAAACGTAAAACGCTTTCGTTTTTGTGTTGCGAGAAACTGAATCAATTCCGTTTCCGAAAAGTTGCAATGGAAGTGGAACCTTAAATTTTCTGCGGAGCTCCGGTTCACGGTTACGAACCAAAGTTAATCAATGGTTAATGTTCGAAAGTTTGAGCTTCGAGGTTTCTGTGTGAGGTTTTTGGATCGAATCATAGTTCGGCTTACGATTTACCCAAATTAAATGATAGACCAATAAATTTGTTCAGTATAGTAAGCCTTCGTATGAATCTTCATAATTTCTTCATATTTGGAAAGCCCCTTCAACTTATACTTGGGACGATGATCATTTAGAACAGCGGTGGGCATAGAATTTGGAATTTTATCTTCGTTTTCCCGCAGTATGTATATGACAACTGAGACGCTGGCGTCTGCATTCTTGTATTGTATGCTTTTTTTTTTACAGCTTAATTTGTGCGGCATAAATGAAAACTTGAGTTTTCAGATACAACATCTGTAATAAAAAAAGGGGAACAGATGCCCCTGGCTACGCTCTTGGGCATTACCGATCAGCATTTCATATACTGAATTTTTTTATTGTTGTGGCTTGAAATCCTCATCAAATTGTTTGTAAACAAATAAAAGCTGCAGAAAAGTGTGACCGTGCCTTACGAAATACCAAATTTGTCATTTTTTGCGTTTTTGGCATTTTTTGGCTATCTCAGCTGATTACTTTGTTTTTAGGATCCACTTCCGCAATAAATGACTTTTTCCTGCGCCCAAACATTTTGGCGTTCTCCGTACCTGGTTTTAGTTATAAGATAACTTTCTAGATCGCCATCTTCTGATAGTCGTATTGAAAGCATATTCAAAAAATTTATTACCAATGTCGCTTAGCTTCATCCACAAACTTAAGAGCTAAGTGGTCAATCTTAATAAATTTTTTACGAATTTTATATAACACCGTATTGGTTTAGCCTGTCGAATTATATTGACCAGAAAAGAACAAATTTACTGGGCAATATTTCAGATTTTGTGAATTTTTTGAGCCGAACAGAAATCTTTGGGTCCGGATCAGCTAGAATAACCATTTCGTTCTGTATGACTTCATTATTAGTGTCTTTGCGGATAAGGAAAGCCCTGATCTCGCCCTGGGAGCCAGTCAAATCTGTTAACCTTGGCATAAGTGATCAGAAAAAAGCAGTCTCCCATTCTGTGATATTCCCAAGAAACTGACAGAGGAAGTATGTGGTATTACTGAGTCCGTTAGCTTGAACCTCAGTATGTCGCCTTTCCCTTTTTGACTTTTTCCGGAATGGCAGGAATGTTCCAACATGCTGACTAAGCACTGAAGTCGCCCAAAAAGTATTGTACTGTGGCTGACGCTCGATTGGTTTTGCTTTGTGGTTTTCGGTTTAGTTCAGCATTTTGGGATTCTGTTTATCATCTGGAATTATCGGATGGGTATTGGTAAATCGAAGCTGTTTCGGTTTCAAAGCTGATCTTCTGTACATAAGAGCATATTTTTCTCTTCTCCAACAATTGGTGTTAGTGGCCATCGCTGATATATATACTTAATGGATCGAATACATGATTATTAGCTATTAATAAGCATCAAGAAGCAAAATGTACAACGAAATACTTCTATCTTTGATTTGTCCCTGACTCATCTTAAAATAAACTGTAGCCCAGTAACTTAATCCCCAAGCACTTAACTGCCCAACAACCACACACATATACAGATTTTTTTTTGAGTGCGAATGACACACATCAGATCAGAGCCAGCCAATGACTCTAAAAATAGATGCTCCTATTGGTCCCCCATGTGAGCTTGTGCGCCTGCAACTGCCAGCAGTTAAATGACATAATCAATAAAAGAGGTTAAATTGAACGTTGACATGTGAGGCCACAAAACTGACGACGTGCCAGCGACTAATGAATGCCGCCTCATCCGCCTCCATAGTCATGGCAGTCATGCAAACAAATAAAAACGTTTTTATTGTAATCCGCAATGTCAAAACATTGCAAGGGACACAGAAAAACGCTTTTGTATGCTTTTACCTGTGCAACTTTATCGCATGCCACACAGTTGTTCTGTGCCCCATTCAGAGCCCCAACTTCCTGAACTATAAAATGCGTAAGAGCAACGCAAAAAAAAAAAAAAGGAGAAAGGTTCCAGGTCTCTATTGATTTTCCATTGATAAATGGGTTGACATTTCTTGGTGTCTTCTGTGTGTGCCGAGGTTAAGTAGTTGAAGAATGTCTGCCACATTAAAAAACAATTTCCGCTAAATCACTTTTAGGCGTGAGGGTGGGGCAAAGGGAAGCTGTCACAGACACAAAAACAGCAATGCGGAAATTTGTGTGGCAAAAGATTCTTTTCACCCAAGTAACCAAAATATCCTAAGTATGACAGTGAAGTGTAAGCAACACGCCGCCGCCTTATGTAACAAATCAAGGGCCAGAGGGTTTATGTCTTCGTTGGCATTGCTCTAGAATGGTTTATGGAAGTTGGAGATGATGGCCTTGGGATATATAAGTGTGCAGAGGAGTTTTGTGTGGTGTAGGGGACTTAAAAGTTAAGAAATTCTAGGAATTTGGAAATGCTCCTGAAGAAAGTTTAGAATTATAATATAAATTTATTTTAATTAAAATAATTTGTATAACAATTCAAACTTATAAAGGGAAAGAAGAGTATTAGGCACAAAAATACTTCCTTAGTCTAAAGAACTAGACAGAGAAGGCATCAGCAGCTCAGCAGCATTCGATTGTGTGATTGAAGGCTAATGACTAAAGACTAAAAGACTGAAAGACTGAAAGACAGAAAGACTGAAAGACTGAAAGACTAAGAAAGACTGAAAAGCTGAGACTGAAAGACTGAAAGACTGAAAGACTGAAAGACTGAAAGACTGAAAGACTGAAAGACTGAAAGACTGAAAGACTTAAAGACTGAAAGACTGAAAGACTGAAAGACTGAAAGACTGAAAGACAGAAAGACTGAAAGACTGAAAGACTGAAAGACTGAAAGACTGAAAGACTGAAAGACTGAAAGACTGACAAAAACTGAAAAAGACTAAAGACTAAAGATTGAAGACTGAAAGACTGAAAGACTGAAAGACTAAAGATGAAAGACTGAAAGACTGAAAGACTGAAAGATGAAAGATGAGACTGAAAAACGAAAGATGTAGACTGAAGATTGAAGACTGAAAACTAGACTGAACTGAAAGATAAAATGAAAGACTGAAAGACTAAAGACTGAAAGACTGAAAGACGAAAGACTGAAAGACTAAAGACTGAAAGATGAAAGACTGAAGAGACTAAAAGACTGAAAGACTGAAAGACTGAAAGACTGAAAGACTGAAAGACAGAAAGACTGAAAGACTGAAAGACTGAAAGACTGAAAGACTGAAAGACTAAAAGACTAAAAGACTTGAGACTAAAGACTCAACACTAAAGATTAAAGCACTAATGTGGCTTTGCAACTGGTGACTTTTTAAGCTCGTATGTTCTATAATTTAGAGAATATTAGAGGATATTAAACCGTTCTGATTGCTATTTTCCAATGCTTACTTCAAATAACTCGCTTTGCAGTTATTAAAACTTAAGTTAAAAATTTTACAAATCTAATCCCTTTTTAAGTCATTCAATTGTCTGCTAGTCCCTAACCCCTCCCAAAAAAAAAACACACCCACGTATCCCCCAGATTATATTCGCCCAAAAGGTTACTAAACAGCAGCCAGGGCAGCAGCAGCAGCAGGAAAGGCAGCATAAAAATCTCAAAGAAATATTAATAAAAGATGAGCGACATTAGTGTCTTGGTTTTGCTGCTTCAACCAATATTTTTTTCTTTGGTAAATGTCCAACCCAAAAAACCGTAAAAGTGAAAAAAGAAAAAAAGTTTTACTACTTCCTTCAAAAAAAAAAAAAAAACGAACAGGATGGTCGGCGTCTAACCTCGAGCATTTTGTTGACCTTTTCTCTATTCTTTTGTTTGCCTATTTGTTTGTTTGTTGGTGCCTTCCTTTGGGTTCCTCTTGGCTTTAAAGGGTCTCGGCGAATGCAAAAAAAAAAAGAAAATGTGTCATAAATTTGTAACACTTTTTCGGGGAGCACAGCCAGACATAGGGAGCAATGTCCCCGGGTAAACAACAACCAAAGGAAGTTTGGCCTCTGGCACACAATTTGTCACACATACATGGCACATAAATTATCTATACACACCTCTCTCTCTCTGCTCTCTTTTTTGTCTTAGTTCTGTTGGAGCATTTGATTAATAAATTGTTTAGAGCTGAGCAAACTTACTGACTTGTGGCCTCATAAAATATGAATGCTGTAAGTTTTGGGCTGAACAACATCAAAGGACTTAAACCAGTCACAAATTAGTCATGCTTAGACATTGAATTTATGTTTTGGCATATTTAACCTCAAGTTAGCATTTGTAAGGCGGCGCATATGTTTGACGAATTACCATAACGAAACCGAGTTATTCTTGGGTCCACACTGCGTATGCGTAATTTGATTTTTCATTTCTTCTCTTGCCGTTTTGTGGGTCGTCGTCATGCATGGCTATGATTTTTATGCGTTTCTTTCTCTCATTTTGTTTGGGTCCCTTTTTTGATTACATCTCAATCAATTGGTGGCAGTTTTATGTTTGCACATTTCGACATCTTTTGGGGTTTTTTTTTTTGTTGTTTCGTTCGTTTTGAAATGTTCATTTTTTACGAGGCCTGCGGTGATTTTGTGAGACTCTCATGAAAATTTGTAAACCATTTGAAGTTGTTTCCTTTTGGTTTCGTTCTTTTTCGTTTTGTTGCTTTGCTTTGTTTTGTTTTGGCATGTGTGTGCATAAAAAGTTATTTTGTATCAAATTACAATTTTATTGTATTGTGAAAATGTTTTAAATTGAATTTATAGTTTGACATAAGGGGAAAAATCAACAGAGCCTAAAAATAGAAAATGATTCAAATGTGAAATGGAATTTAGATTGAAGAACACAAAAAATTCCTCAATTAAAATGATTTAACGACATATAGAGAAGCTGTGTCCAGATCAAAGACTAAAGTCCGTTAAAGTGTTTAAGATAAAATTAAATTCCTTAAAGTTCTTTCCAAGTTTAAGGTTACTTTTCTTAATTAAATACTTTAAACAAGAAAGATAGTCAGTCAAACCCTGACTGCTGCCCACAACTTTTACTTCTCCATCGTTGCTGCCCATGATTTTTTTTTTTCTTTTTAAATTAAATTAGTTCATTCGATCTTTAAAATGCCTTCAGCGGATCGATAAAGAATCCCGAATACTAAATATGTCTAGAGGGTTCAAACCTTCAATCTATAAATCTGTGGGAAAAGATTGCGTGGGCGGGAGGGGGGCGTGGCCAAAATTGGAAATAAACTTGATCTGCCTGCAAGTATAAGAAACATATGTTCCATACATGTCAAACCTCTATCTCTTACCATCTCTGAGATTTTTAACTAGTTTAACGTCTGACTCCCAAATTTCAATTTCCAGTAAAAGCTATTTTCCGAAAAATTGCTCTCAAGATATAAAATAGAGATTTTCATACTTGGATCAAGGAAGTTTAGATGTGCGATAAGAATGAAAACTCTTCATCCAAGAGCGAAATTCTTGATCAAAGTATGAATTTTTGATCCCGTTGTTCTTGATCCAAAAGCTTCACTACTTGAACCATGAACGAAACAATTTCAAATCAAGTACAAAAATGTTTCAATCAAGTGCTAAACTTACTCAAGTCCGAAAGTGCTCGTTCAAGAATCAAGAGCATATTGCATTATCAAAAGCCATTCTGCGTTCTTGTATCAAGAGCTCATCAGGCTAAAGAGTAAGATCGTTCACTTTTGAATCAAAAGCTGCTCAGATTCAAAAGTAAGGGCCCCCATATTCCAATCAAACAACAATTTAAAAAAAGTTATTTTTTTTTTGTTTAAAATTGTCAAACTATGTAGCAAGTTTTCACCGGCTCGAGAAACACACAACACCGCAACAAGCTCCAGTCGTTGCCTGTCAACTGTCCACCCAACAGACGTCTCTCCATGCCATCAATGCCATAACTGCTTGGGAATTCCAAAGCAACATGAGTGCAAAAATTGATGGCGCTCTCCGCTTGGTAGTTTCCCCACATACGGTTCTTCCATAAAAATCGAAACAGTGGGAGCGGAGATCGGAGCGGAGGTTTTCCAAATCTGAAACAAACTTGATCTGGGTATGGTATACCCCTGCCTACAAGCTAGATTTTGTAACTTAATCTCTTAAGTTCTCTAAGATCGACGCGTTCATGAAGATAGACTGACAGCTTTTTGCGGTTCAAGGGGGAAGTGGAAAAAATTTTTCAAATCTTAAACAAACTTCATCTGGGTATAATATACGCATACCTAGATGCAAAAATCTGTGGCTCTATTCTTTATAGTCTCTGAGATCGACGCTTTCATAAAGACTGACAGTCGGACTGACGGCTGTTGATGCTGATCAAGATTATAAAGGGTGATCCATTTCGAGGTGTTTTTATACTCTGTACCAGAGGTAAATGTAAAATGGCTTGACACAGCCCCAAAGGGCCAAAGCGGAGCCTCTCTCAATCTCTTGGCTTGTGCGCTTCGAACTTTCGCACAAGAGAAAGGGACCTACAGTTTAACGCCGAATCCGAACGGCAATTTGAGAAGCTTTTCATGGCTAATTACTACAAAGCTGGCGTCAACAGCAGAGATTAGTGACCGGGTGTAAAGTTTATTCAAAGAAAAATTTTTCAGCTACACGCCACGTGTAGAAACGACAATTCCAAACGATACGCAGTTCACCTTGCAAAATCTCACACGAAAATGACGAAAACAGAAAGCTACACGTAGAAAAAACTCCACGAACGTGTACAAATAACAAAAAAGTAAACGAGGTATGCAGAAAAGTTAATTGCGGCGTGGACAAATGCAAAGGCTACATGACAAGAGAAATTCAGCGTTTTTTTAAAGTATTTCAACATTTTTTATTAAGCCTTCTGAAAACCTACTCGCGCGTGTAGGTTCTCTAAACAAACGTTAAGGATTTCAAATGCTAAATGCTACATTTAGAAAATCTACTCGAAAAGTGTAGCTTATTCATGGCTTGTCGCTTCCCTTTATAACTGTGATTTCCGACATTGGCGCGCGAGTGCTTATATAGTCGAATGGGCTAAGCTGCCGGCAATTGTGTGTAAGTTCACAAGACAAGGTACGTGAGTTGTGAGTTCGAATCCCGGACAAGGTAAGTAAAAAATAAAAAAAATTAAATTGTAAGTTTTTTGGATAGAAGACCCTACCCTCTTTGTGCCCCTTCACTCCATTCCTCCCCACACTACCCTCCTCCACACATTCGCTTGTGTAAATAAGTATAGTTAAAAGTAGGATTTTTTTTTATATGTGCTAAACGTGGCGTTTGGAAAAGCTAAATGCCGCATTTAGTAATGAAAATCCTAAACGAAATGGGAAAGCTAAACGTGGCGTTTAAAAAAGCTACACGCCGCATGTAGAAATGAGAAAGCTAAACGTGGAAAGCAGAAAAGCTACACAAACGTATTGGGTTGAAAATCTCTGTGAACGTGTTGAAAAACTACATTTTCGTGTAGCTTTTACATATTTTTTTCCCCTGTGTATATGAACAAACAGATCTCAGAGATGGTAAGAGATAGAGGTTCGACATGTATGGGACATATGCTTCATATAATTGCAGGCAGATCAAGTTTATTTTCAATTTTTGCCACGCCCCTCCCGCCCCCGCAAATTGTAAAAAACGTCATATCTCCCACAGTTTTATAGATAGAAGGTTCGTTCTTTTTTGGACATATTTAGTAATCAGGATTATTTATCGATCCGCCAAAGGAATAGTTAAGATCGGATGAACGGTTGTCGAGTTATAAGGAAAACAAACAATTATGGCCGGTGGCAACGGTGATGGGCAGCACTTCACAGGTACAGAGTATGTTATAGTATTATATATTGATTGATTGTATTGATGTCCGCCCTACATTCTGTGATTTAATTTTAGTCTAAAAATAAATTACATTGGATTTGACCTTGAAATATTCTCCCTGCCCCCACACAGAAGATATGAAAATGCGAACATTTGCTGAATATGAATATTGAATAATAAAATCATTGCATAAAAGTATGAATGCCTTTAGTAATTGATTGATTTTTTACATAAATTCTGAAGGCTGCTTGTCATGCAGCCAACTTGTAAAATTTCACTGACTACCCACCCATCACAATGTCTACATTTCAGTGCGTCAAACAGGCCGGCTTGATTTAATTAGCCTTCCTAATGAAAATAAATGAGCTCTGGCCCAATTGTCGCCACACTCAAGCTGAGATTCTTGAGCATTCAATTAGGGCCTATAAAATGTTAAGCTTTCTCTCGCCAATTATTTTCTAATTTATGAAATTCAGCTTGCTGATTTTTGATGGCCTCCCATAAAATGCTACATAAAATTTCATAAATTTATTGTATGAAAATAGCAAAGGAAAAATCGATCTAAATTTAACAAAATATTTGCATTTAGTGTGTGTGTGTGAGCGTGAGTAGACAAAACGGTGGGCAACAAAAAGTTTATCAAATTAAAAAGTTCCAATAATAATAAGTTTGTCATGCTGTTTGATCAAGTTTGCTGCAAGTTGAAAATGGATTTGTGTTTTGGTTGTGCAATTTTTAATTGTCAGAAAACTCATACGATTTAAAGAACTGGCAGCCATTTATTATGTTTAACTCGGAAAGTTCTCCCACTGCAAATGTTTGATGAATGTGTAGCGGAAACTGCGGGGCAAATAATGAAAAATTACTCTCCATCCCCTCATCCATCCAGCCGGCAAACAAAATTCACTAAACAACTAAAAACTGCTTCTCCGGCGCGCACACACAAACACACCCGAGTGCTGGCTGCTGCATACTTTTGGGCGTTGTTAAATATAAAATTCTATGAATTTGTACGTACATCATTTGAAAATCGTAAAACTTGCAAGTGTTGCTTGTTTGGTCCGCAAATATCCGCACACCCGCACAGGATAACACAGCTGTCATAAACAGGCACAGAAAGGTAAACTGCCTGCGTCTTTCTTTTCTTGCCTTTTCTGTTTCAGTTTTATTATTCGTTTTTATTTTTGTGTAAAAAGCACATACACTTTCCGGCTTTATGTAATTATAATGCGCTGGCAAAATACTTCGACTGATGATGATGGAAATGAAAATGCTTGATGATGATTACCAAAACAATCTCTGTGCCATTTTGCGGTTGAATTTTTGTGTGTGTTATTTGTTCAAGTTTATGACTGTGCAAAATGCAAACATTTTATGTCCTGCTGAGCCATGTGTAAAAATTAATAAACTTCACTCAGGCAAATTAAATTTATTCAAACTGAAATTGCTTTTCTTAGATTTGCGTTGGGGGGAACTCAAATTCTTAAAGCGGCTCTGTTTAAAAAATTTTGTAGGTCACAACTCGAAAGGCAACCTTTGAAACTTCAATCCCAATTCATTGCTTATTGTTTGGTTGTCAGCTCTGCTTTACATCTCGAAAAAATTTCCGTTTCTCATTAAAATTCAACCCAAATAATATACAGGAAAAAATTGTTTCGTTTCAACTACAAAAAAACCATTATCAACTTCTTCATTCCGTGTATTATCTTTTGCTGCTTGTTGTCTTAACAGCATTTCGCATGTCCATTCAGAACCTAAACACTCGCGATCCATTTGCGGATGCCAGCAAAGGACCCGATGATGATATACAAGACGGGCTCGTCCATATAAGAATTCAACAGCGCAACGGACGCAAAACACTGACCACTGTGCAGGGTCTATCCACTGATTACGATTTGAAGAAAATTGTACGCTCCTGTAAGAAGGAATTCGCCTGCAATGGAACTGTAATCGAACATCCTCAATATGGCGAGGTATTGCAGCTGCAAGGAGATCAGCGCGAGAATATTTGCCAATGGTTGACCAAATCAGGACTGGCCAAGGCCGATCGTCTCAAGGTGCATGGCTTCTAAGGACTCACACACACACACGCATCATCAGCAAAAACCACTCAAATAACAATTAGTTGAAGTTTAATCAATTGCAGCATTAATGCCACATAGTTTCTCTTGTTAAATATTAAAAGCAACCGAAATCAAGTATGTTTCGTTTTTATTCATCGTAATTGATTGTTAAACTCACCTTTGCTATGGTTACACTTTGCTGTAACGAAAAAAGAAAGAAGGAAACCACATTAATACGTAATACAAATACTTATGGATGCTTGAGTTGAGGTTACTTCAAGTAAATAAAACTTCTGATGCTCAAGTGCCATGAATATAAGGACCTTAAGGCCATGCTTTTCCCCTATGGCCCCACTCCCCTGCCGTGTCCCAATGCATTGATACAAGGTAAACAAGACTTTTATTCTCCTTGTAAACATTAGCAAACGTTTCAAATGCTCCCAAGGCGATTGCCAAGGAATAAGTTATAAAAAAAAGCATAAACTTCTATGTCAGCTAAGGAAAAGAGGAAAAAATATGACAACTAAAGCGGTAAATGGTGGACATTGGGGTTGAATTCAAGGTCAAGGCCGAATTTAAAAATAGGAGTGTCTTGAGACGTCATTGGAAGATCTGACTTTCCAGAATACTATTAGCCATCAAAACAGTCAAATGAAGATAAATTAAAATTTAAAACCTGCAGTTCTTAGCCGGCTCATGTTATGCTTTCACATAACTGATCAGAGACACCACAAAGGAAGCTGGTAAGTCGTCAAGCTGTTTCAAGAGCAGTCTCAATCCTCAATCAATCGTCCGAATAACACAGACAGTTTTTGGAAATGGCTAAATTTAGCATTTTTGATTCCACATGATTTGATCAAAACCGAAATGGAAACATGCTTTATAGCTTGCCCCTTTTTCATTCTAAGTTTTTCGATTGAAACCGGTTTTAGTACAAATTTGCTCTCCAAATCGCAACTGGGAGCATGGCTCTATAATCAGTATTTGATAGTTGAAGCAAGCTTTGTGAAGTTTTCTGAGTAGGCGGGAAATTCTCGGAACTTATTATCGTGGTAATGAATCTCACCTGATTCGCTCTTCATAAACCGACATACTAAGTACTCGATAATTAGTATTCGGCACTCAGCTCTCGATACTTAGTATAGTGTGTGTAAAGCTAAGTTCACACAGGCTAATAATTTGGACAAATTTCGGTACAAATTTGGCTTGATAAGCCAAAATAGTGCACTTTTTGGCCATATTTGAGCAAATTATTTGTAAATGGATCCATAGCTTTAGTTTTAGCAAAATTTTCATCGAAATTTGGGCAAATTATTTGCCTGTGTGAACTTAGCTTTACTCGATAGTCGATTCACTATAGTTAGTACTCTTTACTCATTATTGGATTCAAAATACTTGATACTCAGTATTCTATACTCAGTTCTCGATACTTATGTAGAGGTTTAACAAATTTAACCACACCAAAGACCTCAATCTAGAGCTCAATTTACACGACCTGATCGCTCAGCTGAGTTTTCAGACCTGATCGTCAAAAAACTCAGCTGAGTGTCAAAAAACTCAGCTGAGCAACTCAGTTCAGCATTTACACATGCCTGAGAAGCTTAGTTGAGTCAGCTACAAAACCAATGGTTTATTGAGCTGTTCATTTGCTTGTGCCAGGTCAGTTCAATATTATTTGAAGAGAGTAGCCGTTTTATACTAAAGCTGATCGCTTAGTTTTCTTTCTGTGCATTTCTAAAAACGCTCTAAAAACATAGGGCAACTCTTACTACCCCAAAAACTCAGCTGAGAGATCAGGTCGTGTAAATTTGGCCTTAGGAACCCAAAACCCTCAATCCGAGTCACAAAAGCCTTCAATCCGAGGCACCCCAAAGTCCCCAATCCGAGGCACTGCAAAGCCCTCAACATAACCAACCATATACCATTTTTTTTTACTTACATTGGTGGGATTCGAACTCAGGACCTCGGGACTCAACACGAATGGCGGACTTCTTAACGATCGCCGTTACAACGGTGAACCATGAAGGCGTTCAAAAATCAACTTGCCGAATGGCAAGACATTTTCCTTGCAACGGCGAGGTCATGGGTTCGAATTCCATTCAAGGCCCTAATATAAAACTAACAAGATTTAATATCTTTATAACTAAAATTATCGTATAGTAACATGATTTTCAACGAAACTAAGTGTTTGTTTTAAACCGTCTATCGATCACCTTACACTTATCCAGTACTACTCTAGTTAATACACCTGGCTGCCCGGGTCGTCCCCAGATACTAGATCGTTCACCTTGTAGTATGGTATATTATGTAATTCTATTTGCCGTCGGCTAATATCAAAGATTAGACCTTAGACTAAGTGTATGTTTAGAAAGTTTCAGTTTGAATCTGTCTTCTATAGTTCAGTGCATGTTTTATATAGTTAGCGAGGGCAGTCCAATTCGTTCCATTGAGAATGTTTAGGGCTTCCTGATGTGTTAATTCCGCGCTTGTTAGGTACAGCTTCCTGATTTCCTTTAGGATGGGGCATATGGCAATAAAGTGCAAAGTGCTTTCAGGTGTCCTTAAATTACACATGTCACAGGCGCTGTTTGTTCCGTATGATTTAGAATTTAGAAACTATTTTTTGTTGTTTTTTTTTTTGTTTTTTATTTTTGGTGTTTTTAACATTGTCTATATGTCTCTCCCAGTATTCGATATTCCATACAGTCTATGTTACTCGAAAGTCGTTTCTCGAAACTTCTTGCTCGATACTCCTTACTCGATAGATAGCGCTAATTACTCAGTATTTGGTTTACAAAACTCGATACTCAGTTCTTGATACCCAGTACTCGAAACTCAGTATTCGATTCTCAGTACTTGATACTTATCACAAAGTCGGATTGTGGATATGGTTCAGAACTTAGCGCATTGCTCCATTTCCAGTGAACTCGACCGATTCTATTCTTCATTCTTACTTCTAATCGTAAGAAGAACAATAGCAGAGGACAATTCATAGTAATGAAATTACTTTTATTTTATTCTTAGGATAAAACTATCAACAAAACTATCAAAATGGATCGCAGCTTGTAAGTGTGCTTATAGCTTGAAAACGACTGGACCGTATTGGAAACTTCCTCTGCGGGCTTGTTCATAATTGCTGCGTGAAAGTTTAGGTAACAAAAATTTCTGGAAATTCTCAAGTGGTGGCATTGTTTCAGTTCAAGAATTTCAATCATTATTATTTAAACCGATTTCCATTCAATATCACAATCCTCTTCCATTCGACAAGCTGCTACATTTCCGATTCGCATGCATTCTCAGAGCGTCGACCAATGTTTGCACGACCTCTTCTTGGCATCGTAACAAACATCCAACTGAAAATGATCATCACTTTGTATAAATCGCTCACTGAGTTTCCACTAAATAATAATCCAGTATATTGAAGAGTTGGTAGTGATTCTAGATAATTTTTGTGTGCTGAATACGAATCTGTTTTCGGAAAAGGCCCAAAACGTCTACATTTGTGGTAGTTTGAGCTTAAAGTTGCCAAAAATGCATATTTTTACACTTTTTATGAACCTTTTGTGGGGTTACTTTTCGTTTGATTTGGCTCACTTTGATATTATCTTAAAGTAAAATTTAATAGTTTTAAGCACATGTTTTCCAGATGGTATATCTTCGCTTAAAAAAGAACTCTAGATTGTTTGTAATTTGAGTTTAAAGTGGCTTAAAATACAATTTTTGACCCTTTTTCGGCACGATTTGTGCGGATCCTTTAGTATTGTTTTAACTGTCTTTGATAGTATCCTAATGTCTTACTTCTTAGGTTTAAAATAAACTATCCCAAACATTTCTGCGATTTTTTTAAGCGAAGATATACCATTTTGAATACATGTGTTCAAGTCTATTAAAACGTCTACTGCCCAAAAATATGCATCCTAATGAAAATCCCTATGAACATTTTCAACAACATCGATGGCATACCTATAGACGGTACAAAATATGGTAATTGAATTTGCATGTATTCAAAATGGTATATTTTCGCTTAAAAAAATCCCATAAATACTTGGAATAATTTATTTTAAAGCTAAGCTATAGTACTTTATGATAATATTAAAGTGAGTTAAGACAATAGTATAGGTTTTCTATAAAACGTTCCTAAAAATGGTCATAATATTCATTTTATGCAACTTTAAGCTCAAATTACCAAAAATCCGAAAGCAGATTCGTGTTAAGCACACGAAAATCATGCAGCATCACCTTCAATCCTTCAATATCAACAAAGATAAGTGAAAGCAATGGTTGTTTTGACATTACTGTTTCGAAGGCCTCATCATATAAAATCCAACAATTGTTCTGCTGAATGCACCCAATGATTCTCACGGAGAATTCTCTGTCTTGTCCAAACATATTCTTGATCACAAAATAAGTTTTGGAATTTTAAGACCCGTTTTGAATGACCAGAATGGATGCCATTTCTTATTTAAACTAAGAAAACTACAATAATAAATTTGGTTTTGCCTTGGCTTATAAAAGAATGCTTCAAAATCGAACCCCAGCTTTCCCTAAAGTCTGATTTTGTTTTATTGTCACATATGTTTGAACAACTGTAGAAGTTTAGTTGTGTGTGTGTGTGTGTTAGCAAAGCTGTATATAAATTTGTTGTTGTGGTCTGGGCCATTTGTCATGAACAAAGCCAGAATTAGCAGAGAGAACAACTCTGTTGATGCTGGCTGCGTGACGCCCTTTAGTGGGCGTGCTGTTTGGTAGGAGGCGTGTCTGTGAACAAATGGGTTGCATTTAGTAAAACTAAAATGGTATGACAAGAGCTCAAAGCGCGTCAAGAGTAAATGGAAGGAGGGTCCCCCCTCTGAATTCTGTTATCCAAAACTGTAATTGCAATTTAATGCAAAATGCTACAAATATTCCATTAAACTAACACTATGAACCAAGGCAACGTCTTGGAAATTCAATTATGCTTGCCTCTTCCCCAGCCCATCCTGTAGTCCTGCTGCATCCTGTGCTAGAGGAAATCAAGCCAAGCTGCCGAGAGTTAATCAGTTTTACTAACTTCATTTTCCTAGAACTTTTGTGTGAGGCCGGGATGTTTCCTGCATAGTTTACTTTAAGCTCCCAGCCAGGCAATTTCACGCAATGCAATCCCTTTCAAAAAAGTTTGCATCCTACTTAGACGTGTGTTTACATCATGGACTATCGTGAAAGTGTGCCTAAAAGTTGCCCAGATAAATGTTGCACATGTACGAGTACGTTTATGGAGAAGGGGAGAGATTTATGACCAGACAAAAGCAACTTGAAGGGGGTTTCGAGGAGAGAGAGGAGAGAGAGGAGGTGGCCAGAGCAGCTCTCTAAAACCACATTAACCCAGATATACATTTCGAATTGGATTTATGGTTTGGTAAATAGTTTTGCCAAACACAGAATCTTCTTCCTGGGAAATGTTGTTCTGGCAATTTGGTAGTATTTTAAAATATTCTGGGAAATGACTAAAAAGTTTCTGCCATACAAATGCATTTTTTTCAGTAGATAAAGGATTGTTTTATTTTAATTAATATTTAATTGGAGTTTAATTGAAACTTTACATTTAATGAGTCCCTTGGATTCAGTAAGTTATGAGCAGGGCTTGAGAGATCTTTTTTAAATATTTCACCAAGGGAAATGATTGAAATTTTAAAGTTATTTCTATCAAAAGTTCATACACTTTTAGTTTAATAATTCAATATTCAATTGCGTTTTTTATGACCTTAAATGGTTTACATGTTCATCACCTTTTGCAGTTTAAATCTGGGTCACCACTTCGAATGTCAATCACCCAATGGGAAATCCAAACAACTCAGAATTCAATTCAATTTTCTCATAAATCACAGAGCGAAAGCCAGAGAGAGAACTCACTTCAAAGACTTAACAATTACAAAACAATTAAATTGTCACATTTAACAGGCAATGCCAAAGTAAAGACAAAGACTAGAAAACCCAACAAAAAGCAATGTCTGCTTCTGCTTCTGCTTCCGTTCCAATATGCCCGGAGAAAAGGAAATGAAAAAAAAGCGCACAACTTGGAACATAATATGGGAAACTTCATTGGACACCAAGGCCAACGAAATCGAACTAACGACTCAGCGTCGTCTGTTGCCATTATTTATTTGCAGCAAATTAAAGCCGGCATGGAAACCAAGTCAAGTGTCAGCATAAATGAAATTTCCCACCACAAACTTCCGGCAAATAAGGGACGGAGCTCGCTCCTGTACTCGTGCTCTTCCAACTGGCCCTCTGGTTAACAATGCATGTGCATAACAAAGAGCAAATGTAGCCCGAACTTTTGGCGGTTTCACTTTCCCTCTTTCGGACATCGACACACTTGGCTGGGTAATACAAAAAAAAAAAAGAACCAAAAACGAAAATAACCAACTAGAAGAGTGGGAAATGTTGTTGAGCATGTTATTTTGCACTGAACTTTGTATTTCACACAATTCAATTGCAAACGTCATTTCCGGTTTCGTCTGACACCCTCTTCAATGTAGTGAAGTTGGTTTTGGGGAGTTATGCGATGATGATTTGAAAATTTTTCCTTGCTTTTGTTATGAGGAGTGTTGCGGTGATTTGTAAAGCATTAAGCAAAACGTAAGCCAAGTAAATTACTTTTTATTTGTAAGCAGCATACAAATATACTTTGACCGCACAGCCACTCAAATATGTGTGAAAATGACTTTATAATAATTTAAAAATAAAAATTGAAATTTTTTTATGCCATTTTTAAAAAGTTTAAGTCCATGAAAGGCAAGAAATAGAGAACAAATTTTAATTAATAATAGCAACAGAACTCCAGGGACCTTAACTAACCTGACCTAAGATAGCTTAGCCTTCCTTATAAAACCTAACCTAACTTAACCCAACCTTACCTAACCTAACCTTACCTAATCTAACCAAACCCAACCTAACCTAACCTAACCTAACCTAACCTAACCTAACCTAACCTAACCTAACCTAACCTAACCTAACCTAACCTAACCTAACCTAACCTAACCTAACTTAACCTAACCTAAACCTAACCTAACCTAACAACCTAACCTAACCTAACCTAACCTAACCTAACCCTAACCTTAACCTACCTAACCTAGCCAACCTAACCTAACTAACCTACTAACCTAACCTAACCTAACCTAACCTAACCTAACCTACACCTAGCCTAACCTAACCTAATTTAACCTAGCCTAACTTTACCTAAACTAACCAAACCTAACCTAACCTAACCTAGGTTAACTAAACCTAACCTAAACTAGCCTAACGTAACGTAACGTAACCTAACCTAACCTAACTTAACCTAACCAAACCTAACCTAACCTAACCTAACCTAACCTAACAAAACTTAACCTAACCTAACCTAACCTAACCTAACCTAACCTAACCTAACCTAACCCAACCAAACTTAACCTAACCTAACCGAAACTGACCTAACTTAACCTAACATAACCTAATTTAACCTAACCTAACCTAACTTAACCTTACCTAACCTAACTTAAATAATAAATAGATAATAAATAAAATAAATTTCATTTTTCTACTGCATTGCATTTTGCAGAAGCTCAATACAAACCCCTGTATTGTACCGTTAGAACTAATGGCAGTGTTTCTGATAGAGGAGTGATCCGCAAAGGCCTGGACTTTTACAGCATCAACATTTTTAAAGACACACCCTTACCACAGCGTAAGATCGCTGTTCCATTTGATTAGGTGGGGAAGAGAACTATAAGAATCGGTTGCCAAAGAAAATTAGACTTAAGTCGAAAGGGTAAGTCATTCCCGATTGTCCAAAGCTCCACGAGTTATAGGAAACACTCTTGGCATTTGTTTTTTGTATTTACTTTTTAACTTTCATGGTCTTGTGAATTATTTTGACGGCAAACGAGCAAACACGTTAATTTTCGCAGGGGTGATCCTACAAGGCAAATATTTGTTTCAAGTTAATAATTAAAACTATAAATTAAACAGGCCGACAAAATGACCAACTTTGTGTCGATTATGATAAATTGATGCTTACTGATACCAAAACTGGTTTCGGTTTAGCTCCATCAGCACTTGTTTCCAAGATATATGTCATATTTTGCAAACAAGAGCTGATAGATAAAAACCAGTGATGCAATTTTTCATCTATTAACATAATCAGATCTAAATAGACCTGCACCAAAATCACTGTTGGGCTGTGTTATTGATATAGGCAAATGCTACATGACTAATGTTTGAGCTCAAATGGAAAATTTTTTCGTAATATTTGCGCAAATTTTTCGCGTGTGGGACCTTAGCTTTAGACTATCTTAACAAAACTGATTACCGTTAAAATGTTGAACCTCCCGGTTCTATCATTAGAGCAGAAGCAGAGCATTGCTATAACTGCTTGGGAATTCCAAAGTGCAAAAAGTGTGACCAGAGCGTGGACATAAAATTGCACCAAAAAATATAAAAACGGAAAATTAGGTCAAATACACACAGCGCTCATGTTCTTATGAACGGATGTGCTAGTTTTAGTAACATACGTTGTAAACGACTGGTGTTTTGACCTGAACGTCAGATAGGCAGCATTTCACACCTATTAACACAAACTTTGGGAGGTATAGAGTATATTAAAGTCGGGCTTGACCGACTTTCTTTCTTGTTTTCTTAGTGTTCATTATTTTATTCGACGTGTAATGTGCCGACCAATTCGTACAGATCAGGCTCTGAAGTGTCTCCCTCTCTCTGTCTAACTCTTTCTATCCTTGCAGGAAAAAACACGCGGTTTTTCTTTATCTCTCGCACTAACTCTTTCCGCTAAAAAGAACATATAAGCCACCCTGTTTTGCATTTTTTTTCAAATTTTATGAGCACTCAATTAAGACTGTCCTGTAAATGTGTAATAGTCAAAAAAAGAGAGCAAGTCTTATGGAATTTTCCTATAGAATTAATATATAAACTTGGTTTTATATGTTCAGAGGAAAGGTGATTTTGAATATTCGGGGCTGTGTACATTCGATTATCGATATTTTGTTTTTGTTATATTCGGACACATATGTTTATCGTATGTTTGCATTAGCAGCCAATTTCGATTAGTAGTTTGTTTTGGGAAACAGAAAAGGTTAGTCACGTTTTTGTGTGCTCTTCGATTTTTGACTAAATTTTGAGCAAAAGCAACGTCGCATTAGTATCGCTCAGGAGTTGTTGAATGACGTCAACGACGATCGGGGTTTGCTCAAACGGGTTATAACTGGTGACGAAACGTGGGTATATGGTTATGACATCGAAACCAAGGCCCAATCATCCCAATGGAAGCGCACAGATGAGCCAAGACCGGAAAAAGCACGCCAAGTTCGATCAAATGTGAAGGTTTTGCTCACTGTTTTCTTTGATTACAATGGTGTGGTGAATCATGAGTTACTGCCAAGAGGTCGTACAGTTAATAAGGAATACTACAAGGAAGTTATGCAACGTTTGCGTGAAGCAATACGGCTCAAACGATCGGAATTGTGGAAAAACAAATCGTGGATTCTGCATCACGATAATGCACCAGCTCACACATCAATGCTTGTTCGTGATTTTTTGACCAAAAACAACACCGTAATCATGCCTCAACCACCGTATTCACCAGATTTGGCTCCCTGCGACTTTTTCCTATTCCCAAAACTGAAGAGACCAATGAAAGGAAAGCGTTTTGCCACAATTGATGAGATCAAGTCAAAATCGAAGAACGAGCTGATGGCCATACCGGAAAGCGCATTTCAGAAGTGCTTCGAGGATTGGAGAAAGCGTTGGCACAAGTGTATTTTATCCGAGGGCGATTTCTTTGAAGTCAAAGTAACAAAGAGCAAAATGGATAAGTTTATTTAAAAAAAAATCAGAATTCACCTTTTCCTTTGAACACACCTCGTAGATTAAGAAGCTCTGATAATAAGCGAATCAAGTAGCATTAAAAAATTGAAACAAAACAAAAGTTACAAACTTTTTACGAATTTCTGAAACGATCAAGTCTAATAAGTTGAAGCAAGGTTTGAACCAACCGCAGCGCCAATCGAACCTTGGACTTTGCGTCTTATTTGAGCTTCCAAATCGAGCCTTTTTTAGAACTTCACAGGACTGCCAATAGAAACAAAAATGGCGAATAAACCAGGGACTCGCTGGTTCCGCCATCGTCTTTCTGTGTTTCTTAATGTCCAAGAAGCCGAAAAAGATTTATCAGTTGCTTATAATGAACTTGAACTTTATTGAATTTCCTAATTCTGCAAGTGCTTACAAATTTCAGTTAATCCAAATAAATCGTTTTCTCTGCTGGTCTAGAGTTTTTTTTTCTGTGGTCGCACACAAATGAGTCGCATCATTTCCGTTGGGTTATTTTTACTTTTTTGTTCCGTCAGCTACTCCTACTCCTCCGCCGCCTGCTGGGTAGGTGTGCAGAATTGTTAAAACATTTAGTGACTGGCAGGAGAGGTTAACAGTATGAGACTGCAGATAACAGACAATTTGCAAAGTTGAAGTGAAGCGTTACATTTGTCGGGTTCCGTTCGCTTGAGTTTCAGTTTTTTTTTTTTTTGCTAACTTTTTTAATGAACTTGTTGATGTTGCGTGCGTTTGCTTTTGTTGTTGTTGTTGCTCAAGTGCAACAAATTGAGTGCATAATTGACTTGTGGACTGGCAGGGCTTTTGCCAACTAATAAACAGACCACGGAAAATTAAAAGAAATTAAGCATTATTAGTGAAAACTACCAACTTTAAGAACAACTCTCCCCAAGCAATGTCTAGGCTCTCTAATCATTATCCCATTTTCTACACAAACCATGACAGCAGAAATCCCCAAAGGCATTTTCCACATTTTATGAATTTTAGGTCTCCCAACTTCCCCGTCCCATTAATATTTCGACAGCACATGAACCTGCGCCACCACATCCATTCCGTCAGTGCATTATAAATTATTAATTTAAATTTAATTAAAACTGTCTAACTAAGCGTATTCCCCTAGTCGTAAAATGTGATGCGATGCGCGGGGGTTGCTGGTAAATTGCTACATTTTTAGAACTAAAACTCAAATTCCGCGCAAACAAACCAAGAAGAGAGAAAATGTAACAATTAATGTCATCAGCTGGCCATATCAACAGCAAACAAGAGTCAAATAAACAATGGACACGAGTGGTTAACAATGCCAAACAATGTTGGTGGACTGCGAAATGCTAGAGCGGTCACTTGATGTGGTCGGGTGCGGGGGAAGAAGTGGAGTGGAGGGTGTGGTATAGTTTTTGTATTTACATGCTGGGACGTTAACAATAAACCAAAATTTCACGTTGCAAGTGCAAACATTTTGTTTAGCTTGTTTTGTTGACTAACGGTCTAACGGGATATTTGATATAGAAAACTAAAAATGAGAGGTAGAAAAATGTCAGTTTGATTTATTTGTTGTGTAGATACATGCGACTTGACCTCTTTAATTTGATTTACCCATGGCAAATCAAGTTGATATGCTAATTGTCACGTAAGCTGATGATACACTCTCAAAAAAAAAGTCCCAAATTATCCCTTAAAATTAGAAATTCGCCTTTGAATTCCGTCCTAAGGCGACTCACCCTAAAATTTAGAAAAATAGTTTCTAAATATTATGGAAAGCTTTTCTTAACCAAAAGGGCTAGTTTTCTTAGAATTAGAATCTCTTTCTGAATCATAGAAAACTATTTTCTTAAAATAAGAAATTTTTTTCTAATATAGAGACAAATTTTTCATAATAAGAAAGAGGTATTTTCTTAAAAGCAGGAAAAATTGTTTAAGACCACCGGTCCACCACCGGTCCAAGTCCACCTCCATGGCCACCTCCTGGACCACGTCCACCCCGGTTCAGGTCCAATTCCACCACCGGTCCAGGTCCAAGTCTACCACCGACCCAGCTCCAGTCCAGCTCCGCTTCGTTCGAACAACACCCCAACTGCTTTGATTAATTTTTATTAAATAAATAAAAATTTTCAGGGACTGACTGGGACTAGAACCCAAGACCTTTGTCGCGCGCAACGACGGCGGCCGCTTAGACGGTTAGGCTATTTCACAGCGTTGAAGTGGCACGTCTGAATGGGCTACTTATATTTTTGCAGTGGAGCAAAAATTCCTGAAATCTAACACCTTTTTTTCTAAAAGCAATGGCTACTATCGCCATATTACTAAGAAAATTAGTTCCAGAAAATTTTCCTGTTTTTAAGAAATTACAGTACTCTATTTAAAGGCTTCTATTTTCTAATATTAAAGGTTAATTTTGCCCCATTTTTAAGAAAAAGTCTTTTGGAAAAATTCGCCCTAATTATCAGAAAAATCTGGCCTTTCTGTATTTTTTTGATACCCGTTTAATGTTTCCTAAAATTTTTGTTGATTTGTGTTGATATATATTAAATTATAATCAACCATTGACATTAAACCGACTTAAAAATTTGATAGTTCTGAACATTAAAAGATCACTTCTTCCGTGGAATTGATACTTCCGAAAAAAGTAAAACCTGAAAAATTGACATACTGGTGTCTGCCGCTAAGCCCAAACCATTAGGCTGCCTTCACACTGTTGGACACATGAAACACGATAGTCTAGTAGGCATACTAGTAGTTTGCTTTAAACGTGAATTGCTTTTCAAATTCATAGTCAAAAAATATGATACAATTACTGCAAGGTAGAGTATCCGGAAGGTTCCTTTTCGCATGCGCGAGAACTTATCGAACAGTCGGACTGAAGCACTCACAAAATCCACACACAGTTGTTGTTTTACATTTTTAACAGATTTCGATTGAAGTTACTCGCTACACCAGGAAATCGAAAACGACCATGCAAGCTCGATATACCTTCGAACCAAGGCTGATTCAGAATATCGAAGATGCGTAGATTGTCATGTCTCATGCGTCAAAAAGGCAGAAGGCAGGCTAAGAGATATGATCCAGAATGTTTCACAGTAGTTTTATCTATGCTGAAAGTGAATACTAGCTCCAAGCTCATTTTGAAAAGAATATGGAATACATGACTTTCAAATTATTGAAAATCTACCCCCAAAGTCGGGTAATAGGCGGCTTCAAACTCATTTCAAAAGATTTAATTGAAATTCAAAACGACTGTTTTTCGATCTTCCGGAAAATTAACTCCTATGCTTAAAATGAGTGGTCAAGATTGTTTGGGCGAAAGTTTTGTTGCCAGCAATTAGTTCCAAACTCATTTCCAAAACTACATATACCAATATTTGGACTTTAAATTTGGAAAATTTGCATGGAAAGCTGTTGCATGAAACTTGTCTTCATTATTCAATCGACAATATTTTTTGCTTGTATCGAACAGAACAGAAAATTCATTTTTTGTAAATGTATGTAAAAACCAGAAGGAAGCACCTCCGACCCTTTAAAGCATAAGTATTCTTGATCAGCTTCAACAGTCGAGTCGATTTAGCTAAGTCCGTCTGTTCGTTTAATCTGCATATTTCGCGATTTTTTAATGTTCGAGACTTTTTGTGGACCGATTGATCTCCACATGCAATGTACCCATCTACAGCTGCCATCCATCAAATCTTCTTAACAATATAAACTCATAAAAAATTGTCAAATTTCGCGATCTTTTGGACCATTTAAATATATTTTAAGAGTGCTTATGCAATGCGGGACGGATACAAATCAGACAAATCAAAGATCATAAAAGTCCATCCAGCCGCTCTGGAGCTATAAGTGGTGTAAATAACCCCACTTTGTTTTATCTTTAACATTTTCCCCTCCAACCTTTTAAAATCTACAAAAGCCACTTATAGTCCAATCAATTCATTAGAACAATGAACTACACATTGCTTATCTCTTCTTCTACATCTCTTAACCCAAAAATAACTGTCACAGCTTTTTGTTGTGCACAGGAATTTCCACTCCAGTTACTAAAATGACCGAAAATTGTGTCACATTTTCTACGCATTTGGCTACACGAACAACATTCTGCCTTTGCACTAATTAAGTCGAAACCTTAGCATTTACCTTGGGGGTCTTCGTGTTCTTCGACTTAATAGGAAACCCTTGTTGGGAAGGCTTGAGGGCACATAAAAATGTCATATGTCAACTGCAGGCTGCCTTGTCAGCACTCATTAAGCTCTTAACCTCGTTCAGAACACGCACACTCACACACACCCACACCCACACACACACACACAAACATTTACAGACTCCTGGACAAATGCAAGTGAGCGCTTTATTACCAATGTCGACACTTTCGGGCGGGGGCTTTTGTTTTTTCTCACCCACACAAAAAGGGACACTTTAAGCCTCCAACTTGTTGAAAATTATGAATGTGCAGCGAAATTCCTTTATTTTCAGTGAATTTACTTCCCTTTCTTTTGCTGGATCCTTTTTCACATTTTCTTGACTTGAATGAATGGAATCAAATTAATTACAAAAAAAAGTCGTTGGCATGAAGAAGGATTCTCCGTTTCCTTATGCACATGCGTGAAATTTTCTTTTCATAATTTATTTTCTTCGCTTTCTTTGCCGTTTCTGCTCATGTACATTTTACGGCATTTCCCAGGCGCAATATTATCCGCTCTCTTTAATCATTATCAACTTCATCATTTAGACAGGGGAAGCCCGGGCATAAAGGAAGGGAGAAGCCAAGGTCTTGAATTACCAAGGTGCCTGACTGAGAGTTCAATTTACCTAAAGAATAGGTTAAAGAATTATGTGTGTAAGGGTATGTGGGCATAAGTACGGAAAGCTTATATTAATGTATGATTTTTTATCTTGTCTTTATCATTAGAAAACATGTTTATGATATCAGGTTTGATGATAAAAGGAGTTCTAAAAGCTGTTTAAACCGATTGCCCAACGCCAAGTGGATTCAATCCGTCAAATAGAGACGACCTTATCTAGTTATCACAGAAATTTTTCGCACCTTTCAATTACACCAAAACCGATTCTAAGTTCGGAACAGGATAAAATTTTTAATTGAAGAACTTTTACTTTGATTAATTAGTAGGTTAGAGTTAATTTGTTTTTTATTGGTATTAGTCAAAGTAGTTCTTAACCAGCTCAAGGTCTACGGTTAATTATAATTCAACAATCAACACAAATCAACAAAAATTGTTGAATATTCCATACATTTGGATAGCACTGTACAGACAGTACTGTTTTACGTGCCTCCCGGTCCTCTCATCAGCAGACTTTATTGCTGTGACAGTTCAAGTCGTTTTGTATCTTCCTTTTATATCAACTGAGACGGAAAATGAAGACGTGAGGACTACTACCCTGCGTACTAATGAGTTCCGTTTGAGGTAAGCAACGTGTTTTTAAGGATTTCCAATGTACATAATTAAATCTCTGCTGTTAAATGGCTGACTGTGAATTACTGTAGAAACATAGTCACACTGTAAGTTTAACAGAGCCAAGAGTTCTTGTTTTGCATACAAAAGGTGGGCGTCTTTCTATAGATACCAACGAATTTATTGTGTGTCCTTTGAGGTTTTTTATTAACAAACATTTCGGCGAGCCTTCCGATTTATATGGATTTTGTTGGTACTTGTTCTTGTGTTTTTTTTAATCTTTATGATTAAAATTAAAATATAGAAAGACACTTTCTATCAATATGATCAACATGAACTCACAGGGATTGATTAAGAACGACCGCGCAAACTGTTTCTGTACCAAATAGAACCAAACCGCACCAAATAGCTTATTCGTGCTCGAAAACCAAAACCACAGAAAAGACAGGAATAAAAATTAAATTAGGAAATTGAATTAGAAAACTCAACTATACGAAAAGTCATGCAGTTGAAGTTTTTTAAAGGACAGCAATCTAATTTTTTCCAATCCACACACACATCTACAACCTATGCCTCTTCTTCACCTTATCTTTATGCACTTCTCCAAATTTGTGGTCTTTTAATGACTGTTATTGACGAATTCGACGTTTCTCATAACTTAAAGCTTATTAAATTTTCATATTTTGTCTGGGCCTGACAACATTCCTGTTGTCCCAAGCATTTGGCGAATTCTTTCGAATGTCTCTCAATAAATCGATTCTTCCCCCTATATGGAAGGAATCTTACCTTATACCTCTGCACAAAAAGGTTAGTAAATCTAATATCGAGAACTATAATAATATTGCTAAATCCCCAAGCTATTAAAAAAAATAATCACCACTCAGTTGCAACACATCTGCTGCTGCATAATTTCTCAATTTCAACGCGGTTTCATGAAGCGTCATTCTACAACAACCTACAACCAGTTCATACCAACCGCCTTGAGTTTACCTCTATTATACGGCGCTGTTTTTTTAGAAAAGCTGTGATTTTTTATGTGATTTTTACTGAATTCAGCAAAGCGATCGATTCAGTTAATCATCTTCTGCGTTTGGATAAACTTTCACCAATAGGTTTCCCTGACCTACTGCTCGAATGGATCTCTAGGTATTTGTCGAGTCAGACTCAGCGAGTTTTACTTAATTTCATTTCATCTGAAGTGGTAAATGTTTCTTCAGGTGTCTCTCAGGGAAGTCATCTTGGCCCATTACTTTTTGGTCTGTTTATCGACGTCCTTCTCCAGGTAATCACCGCATCGCAAGTAGAAGTGTTTGATGTGAAATATTTCTATCTTATTTGAAAGTATAAAATCTTATAATTTGTTACAAAATCTGTTAGCCAATCTTTTTGCAACCTTCAAATACAAACTTTCAATGAATAACCGCCTTGTTAGAATACTCTTGTTAGCCTACAATCTCGGTGACAAAACAATCTACTGCATTTAAGCCATTCGAAATGCAAGTGAATGACTTTTCACCTGAATAATCCGCTTGTGTCGCCTTTTCCACGTTTAGCTTTCTCATTTCTAAATGCGGCATGTAGCTTTTCTACACGTCAGGGCTCAGACGATATTTAAACAAGAAAGAAAGTGGGTCAAGCCCAACTATAATATACTCTGTACCTGTGAAGTGCTGCCCATCACCGTTGCGACCGGTGCTGCCCATAATTGTTTGTTTTCCTTATAACGTTCATGCGATCTTTACCATTCGATAAATAATCTTGATTTCATTTGTCATGAAGGTTCGAACCTTCTATCTATAAAACTGATGGAGATATGAGGTTTTTCTAAATTGAGACTTGATCTGCTTGCAAGTATAAGAAGTATTTGTCCCATACACGTCGAACCTCAATCTCTTTCCATCTCTGAGATCTGAGATCACGCATATTTTTATCACGCGTGTAAGATATTCAAGCAGGCTAGTGTAAAAAAAAATGAGATCAAATATGGTTTTCCTTATAACTCGACTATCATTCATCCGATCTTTACCATTCTTTTGGCAGATCGATAAAAAATTCTGATTACTAAATATGTCCAGAAGGAACGAACCTTCTATCTATTAAACTGTGGGAGATATGATGTTTTTTCCAAAATGCGGGGGCGGGAGTGGGCGTGGTAAAAATTGAAAATAAACTTTATCTGCCTGCAAGTATAAGAAACATATGTCCCATACTTGTCAAACCTCTATCTCTTACCATCTCTAAGATCTGTGCGTTCATACAGACAGACAGACAGACACTTTTGCACAAACTTATTATACTCTGTGTACCTCTGCTTCAGTGTATAAAAACTACACAAATGTTCAGAAATAAAAAATATAAACGAGGCATGCAGAAAACTTAAATGCTGCGTGGACAAATGCAAAGAGTACATGACAAGAGAAAAACAGCGTTTTTTCAAAGTATTTCTACATTTTTCATTAAGCTTTTTGAATTCCACACGGAAATTTAGGTTTTCTACACTAACGTTTAGATATTGAAAACCTACACGCGCGTGTAGAAATTCTAAACGAAAATGTAGCTTAAAATCTGTACAGAAAAGTTATATTTTTCATCTAGAAAACTGGTTCTCACACGTGCCGCGTAGGTTTTCTACATAAACGTTAAGGACTTCAAATGCTAAAAGCTAAATCTAGAAAATCAACCAGAAACGTGTAGCTCATCGTCGCTTGCCTTTATAACTGTGCCTTGCGGCCGAGCGAGTGCTTATATGTATGTATAGTCGTATGGGCAATGTTGCCGGCAATTGTGTGAAGGTTTTCGAGACAAGGTAAATGAGTTTTGAATGCGAATCCCAGACAAGGTAAGTTTCAGAAGAAAGACCCTGCCCTCTATTATAATGACAAAAGACATTAAGCTTATAAATTAAGTCATTGGTCACAAAATTAAGTCGGTGGTCATAAAAGTTTCAAGTATATTTAAACTTTGGCACTGACGAATTTAGCCTTGCTTTCACGTTTTTTATACTCTGTACCGAAGGTACACAGAGTATATTAAGTTTGTGCAAAAGTATGTAACAGGCAGAACGAAGTTTCTTCGTATTGGAAAAACTTTGCGTTTTCAAATTAGATTTTTTTTAAAAGAGGTCCAAAAACAGCCTCGACATGGAGAGTCCCCCCATAAAATTCATAATTGTCAAATGGGTGCTGTCATGGATCTACAAAGGATTGGGAGAAAAGTACAGGCTGTCCCGCTACCAAGCATTAACCATTAAGATTTGCATTTAAACAAAATTTCAAATTTTGTATGTAGATTGCCTGCATATCCTTACCATAAATTACAACTTTTCTACCATTTTGAAATGAGTAAATAATTTTGTTTATTCAACACTGAGCGCCGGCAGCAACAGCAGCAAAGAACAGAAATGACCCGTTGTTTGGTGCAGCAACTTCGCCGCCTCTGCTTCCCCTTTTTCTTCCTTGTTCTCCACTGTGCTTCGATTCTTCTGTCATTGCTGTTGCTACATTTCCAATTAAAGATGGCGGCGTCTGTCCGTAGTGACGCACTTTTTAGGAGCGCTCACAACGGATACGTCTGGCCAGATGAATGTCCTTGGGCATGATGGTAACGCGCTTGGCATGAATGGCGCACAAATTGGTATCCTCGAACAAGCCCACCAGATAGGCCTCGGCAGCTTCCTGTAAAATGTTGAAATTTTTACATATATTACACAATCGGCGGTGTTCCAGAAATCTCTTCCAACCCAAAACCAATTCTCGGTGTCCTAGAAATCTCTCTCGGTTGGTTTCAAACCTCTCGTATTTTGTTGGGAGCTTTTGGCAAACCAACCAATACACAAGCTAGCCAATACACTAACCAACCACTAGCGACTTCACGAACCCACGCAATATATCACTGTTTTTGTAGTAGAACAATTATCTTATACACACACCTTTCGAACTCGACTTTCGAACAAAACTTTCGAAGAAAACGAAATCTCTGGAAGTTCTGGGACAGCGACGGATTTCTCTACCGATTTGCAAACCAACCGAAGCCAAAATCTCTAGAGATTTCCAGGACACCCAAGATTTAAACGCAATTATCCTTTTTACCTGCAAAGCGCCAATGGCCGCTGCCTGGAAACGCAAATCGGACTTGTACTCCTGTGCGATTTCACGCACCAAACGCTGGAAGGGCAAACTGCGGATCAGCAATTCGGTCGATTTCTGGTAGCGTCGAATCTCACGCAGGGCCACGGTGCCGGGGCGATAGCGATGGGGCTTCTTGACGTCACCAGTGGGGTGCGCCAATTTACGGGCAGACTTGGTGGCCAGCTGCTTGCGAGGCTCCTTTCCTCCAGTTGATTTGCGTGCCGTTTGCTTTGTACGAGCCATATTTTTGCTTTATATTTTTTTACAAGCAAGTGATTCTCTCCAGAGAAGTTAGACACAACCGAACTGCACAAGTTTTTTCAAGCGAATGGTGGGCAGGGGCTGACAGCAAGCCAGGTCAGAGGAAAAAAATGTTATCGATAGCGTATGACTATCAAATATAAGTCAGTGTTGGCCAACGCCTCAAAGCCCTCTACCAGTTCATTGAACCAGTGCTGCGTTAGAAAACGATGCAGTGTTGCAACTCTTCAGCTAGATCCACGTTCAAAAATAGCTAGAAAATTTCAAACGAAATGAAAAAAAAATTTCACACGAGTGTATTAAAAAAATTGTTCTTTTATTTCATTTGACATTTTCTAGATATTTTTGAACGTGGATCTAGCTGAAGAGTTGGCAACACTGCATCGCTGTCTAACGCAGCACTGGTTCAATGAACTGGTAGAGGCCATTCAGGCGTTGAACAACACTGGCTTATATTCTATTGTCATATTGTCTATTGTCATATATTCTATTGTCATACGCTATGATCTGGCTTGTTGTCAACCCCTGCCCCCTGAGACTGTACCATTCGTTTGAAAAAACTTGTGCAGTTCAGTTGTGTCTAACTTCTCTGGAGAGAACAACTTGCTTGTAAAAAATAAATAAAAAAAAAATAAAAAATATAAAGCAAAAACATGGCTCGTACCAAGCAAACGGCACGCAAATCAACTGGAGGAAAGGCGCCTCGCAAGCAGCTGGCCACCAAGGCTGCCCGTAAATCGGCGCCCACCACTGGTGGCGTCAAGAAGCCCCATCGCTATCGCCCTGGCACCGTGGCCCTGCGTGAGATTCGTCGCTACCAGAAATCGACCGAATTGCTGATCCGCAAGTTGCCCTTCCAGCGTTTGGTGCGTGAAATCGCACAGGAGTACAAGACCGATTTGCGTTTCCAGTCGGCGGCCATTGGAGCTTTGCAGGTAAAAATGTTAAATACGTATTGTGTAATATATGTAAAAACTTCAACATTTTACAGGAAGCATCCGAGGCCTATCTGGTGGGCTTGTTCGAGGACACCAATTTGTGCGCTATTCATGCCAAGCGCGTTACCATCATGCCCAAGGACATTCATCTGGCCAGACGTATCCGTTGTGAGCGCAACTAAAAAGTGCGTCACTACGGACAGACGCCGCCATCTTTATTCGGAAATGTAGCAACAGCAACTACCAATAAGTACAGCAATGACAGAAGAATCGAAGCACAGTAGAGAAGAAGGAAGAAGGGAAGCAAGAAGAAGAAGGAAGAAGGGGAAGCAGAGGCGGCGAAGTTGCTGCACTTCCTTATTTCAGACATAATTACATACACACTTTGCACTATTAAGTAAAGCAATACAAGTTGAATAATCAAAATTAATTACTCATTTGAAAATGGTAGAAAAGTTGTAATTTATGGTAAGGATATGCAGGCAATCTACATACAAAATTTGAAATTTTGTTTAAATGCAAATCTAAATTGTTAATGCTTGGTAGCGGGACAGCCTGTACTTTTCTCACAATCCTTTGTAGATCCATGACTGCACCCATTTTACAATTATGAATTTTAAGGGGGGATTCTCCATGTCGAGGCTGTTTTTTGACCTCTTTAAAAAAATCTTATTAGAAAACGCAAAGTTTTTCAATACGGAGATGCTTCGTTCTGCCTGTTACATACTTTTGGACAAGCTTAATATACTTTGTGTACCTTGGGTAATGTAAAATGGCTTGACACAGCCCCAAAGAGCCAAAGCCGTGCCTCTCTCAATCTCTTGGCTTGTGCGCTTCTAATTTTCGCACAAGAGTAAAGGGACCTACAGTTTAAGAAGCATTTGCATGGCTAATTACTACAAAGCTGGCGCCAAAAGCAGAGATGGGTGAGCGGGGGTAAAGTTTATGCAAAGAAAAAACTTTTTCATTAGATGTTCCGAGGCGGGATCGAACCCACGACCTCTTGCACAGCGGTCGCGCACACTAGCCGCTGAGCCACCCGGCCACCTTTGTACCTTTGGTAAAGAGTATAAAAAACGTGAAAGCAAAGCTTACTTCGTCTGTGCCAAAGTTTAAATACACTGGAAACTTTTGTGACCACCGGCTTAATATTGTGACCAATGACTTAATTTATAAACTTAATGTCTTTTGTCATTATAATAGAGGGCAGGGTCTTTCTTCTGAAAACCCAACAATTAAATTTTTTTTCACTTACCTCGTCTGGGACTTGAATTCAAAAGTCATTTACATTGTCTCGGAAACTTTCACACAATTGCCAGCAACTTTGCCCATACGACTTTATTTACATATAAGCACCCGCGCGGCCGCAAGTCACATATAAAGGCAAGCGACAATGATCTAAACGTAGTAAAACCTACACGGCACGTGTGGGAACCAGTTTTCTAGATGAAAAATATAACTTTTCTGTACTGATTTAAAGCTACATTTTCATTTAGAATTTCTACACGCGCGTGTAGGTTTTCAATATCTAAACGTTAATGTAGAAAACCTACAACTCCGTGTGGAATTCAGAAAGCTTAATGTAAAATGTAGAAATACTTTGAACAAAACGGTGTTTTTCTCTTGTCATATACTCTTTGCATTTTTACACGCAGCATTTAAGTTTTCTGCATGCCTCGTTTATTTTCTTTATTTCTGAACGTTTGTGTAGTTTTTATACAGTGAACCAGAGGTACACAGAGTATAAGTTTGTGCAAAAGTGTCCGTCTCTGTCCGTATGAACGCACAGATTTCAGAGATGGTAAGAGAGAGATAGAGGATTGGCATGTATGGAACTTACGCTTCTACGATTTTGGAAAAAACATCATATCTCCCACAGTTTTATAGATTGAAGGTTCGTTGCTTTTGGACATATTTAGTAAACAGGATTATTTATCGATCCGCCAAAGAAATGGTAAGGATCGGATGAATGATAGTCGAGTTATAAGGAAAACAAGCAATTATGGGCAACACCGGTCGCAACGGTGACAGGTACAGAGTATATTACAGTCGGGCTTGACGGATTTTCTTTCTTTTTCTAAATGCCGCGTGTAGCTTTCTGTTTTCTACATTTTTCGTGTGAAGTTTAGCTGGGTGATCTACGTTTTGTCTAGGATTGTCGTTTCTACGTGTAGCTTATTTTGTGTTCTCTCTGTAGGGGTTCTTTTCGACCACAAACTGTGCTTTAATTGCCATATCGGCATTACTATAAGCAAATCTAAGGGTGTTTTGGCTTTCACTAAACGCTGATCAAAGGATTTTTGTAATCCTTACATCACCAAACTGTTGTTTACTTTTCTTGTTCGCCAATCTTTGAATATTGCTCTTGTGTTTCCTGCTAAGCCAGCTCATATTCCAAGAGGACTCGCGCGGTCATAACAACCTGTTGCACAACCCTCTTGTAGGACTAATTACGCTCAATATGATCCTTGTCGCGTAATGAGTTCAAATTACTTGCACCATTTGTTATCAACTGATTGTTCAGGGTAATATTTTATTGATTTCGTCCTCACCACGCTCTTGAATCTATCTTCTCCGTCCACTTGATGTGAGCCGGGGCATATCAATAAAAAAAAACTCCCTAACCTGGACGGTGAAGCAGATCATCATTATTGTTTTCCTTTTATTTTTAGCATTGACAAAAAGTTATAAACCAAAAAGACCATCTCCTTCAATTTTTGTGTCTCTTCTAAATATTCATGATATTGTATTTTGGTTCCGGTTCTCGTACAGACCGAAACTTATGTTACGGTAAAAGGTTATAGTTTGCTTGGGAATTCAGTTCTGAAATGGTTTCTGCACTCTTACTTTGGTATTCCGGTACGTACCGGTATGTACCGGAAACATTTTAAGATAGAGCAGTCATTATTTTTGCTTCCAAACGATTCTAAGTGAAGACATAATAAACTTCATTCAGGAAAATAAACCTTCTATGCTTTTTTGGATAGCTGGAACAGCAAGAAAAACTTCAGATAGTTCATAAAATTCTAGAAACTAGCTAGATTTTATAAATCTGTTTTGTTTAAATACTGAACTTATTGTAATGTCTTTTCATACTAATAGAAATAAGAAGCGCCTTTGTTTCCAGTTTCAAATTCTTGATTAAGTATATACAATTTGTGTTAGTCGACCTTTCTAAGATAGGTTATAGGTCAAGAATTTATTTAGAGGTTAGTATGGTATGATAATGCGGGTCTAAGAAAATGACTCATAGGAATTAACTATTTTCACAGAGACTAGACTAGCGTTTTTCAATTTACCAGTTTACAATGAAGCCAGATTGCTTGTAAAGTCCCCCAAAGCTAAGTGCTTTAGTTTAATTTTGTGTCAGTAATCTGGCAGTTGGTTTAGAATGCATATCTCTCAACATATATGGAAAGAGACAACTGGCACTGTCTCTGACAGGTATTCACACATGTTTGGAAGCAAATGAGCAATTGAAAATATGGCAGCCTGTCAGTGTGTATGAACGCATCCGAAAGTAAAACGGGTGTGTTCCAGAAACCTCTAGAGATTTTCGTATAAACAATTGGATTTTGAACTAAACTGTCAGGACTTTATATGTAAAGTGTCCAGAATAATGTCGCCTACTAGATTATAGGAAAGGAAAACAGTACGTTTGAAATTTACTTGGTGCTGAGCAGTCAGTTTCAAATCTCTCAATTTTAGTCATCTAATCTAGTAGCCTGGAATTTTGGAGACTCGTCACATGTAAAGGCAAGCAGTTGCAGTTCGAAATCAAACCGTTTATACGAAAATCTCTAGAGATTTCTGGAACACCGCCGTACAAAATCATGTTATAAACTTCATGAGCCACAGAACCGAGCCAATCCTAATTCCCGATCGATTGGCATTACTCTTTTAACTCAAATAAACTTTAAATGACCCAATCCTCAATCATTGGAGGATTTATAATAAATATCGTAGGATTTATATCTGACTCTGCATCTGCCTACAAATCGGAAATCCTCCTTAACCCAAGTTAAATAAAAAAATTTACAATTTAATGATTTTTTACAAAAGTGTATAAAACAGTCGAACACGTTTGCATGCCTCGTTCAATAGCGTAATTATGTGCATATGTCTGCTGGCTTATAATTTGATTTCTCATATGTTTGATTAGGAATCTCGATACACACACACACAATCTCCCAGTTAAACTCTTAGCCTGCAGCCGTTTTGTGCTTTGCTATTGGATTTCATTTCGTATTTCTTTCCTTTTTATGTTCTTTCCTTGCAGCCATGGTCAGCTTGATAAAGCAGTAGCAGTTGAGTTGAAGTTTTTCAAAAGAATTTCCCATATTAAAGCTGCAAAAAAGTCATCTAAACATTCCCATTTTTTCTGTCAACTATTTCAAATATATTTCATATATATTTTTTTATTAAAGATAAATGGTTGAATGCAACTGTCAAAGAAATGACAAGCCGTCAACTGCATTGATTGCCACTCAACGAAAAATATATTTGCTTTTGCACAAAAACTTACCCTCTTTTCTTTTATTTTTTGATTTTGGAAATTGGATTATTGAACTTTGAACTCGTTGAGAATGTGGAGTCTGCAAAAAAAAGATTTATAAAGATTAATCAAGTTTTATTAAATGCATTAAATGTGGACAAAAACTTTGTACACTTAATTAAACAAGTAGCAATTCAATTAAGGGTAAAAGGCAAAGGGGACCAAGACATAAGGGTCCAGGTGTGTTAATAAAGCCACACACATATCACACACACACAAGGCTGAGTCTCTGGTAAGCCACAAAATCAGAAATGTTAATTAAAATCACTGAGCGTTGAGCCTAGGCGACAGGCATGCTAAATTGAAGTGAGCGCCTGGCCACAGCTGAGGTAACGAAGATGTATATAAGTAAGTATATATTGGGGAGTCTTATCCGTTTTGGTTAAATTAAATGCCGCAGAAAGCATACAAAAGCCAAACAAATTAATTTAGCTCTGAATTATGACAATGTCTTCATTAGGCGTAAAGAGGAAAGATGGAGTACATTGAGTGGGGTAGATAAGGAGAATAAGCAAACTTGTATATAAAGTTTCATAGAAAATAAAACTAATTTGTTAAGAAGGGATTTCAGGAGAACGAATTGTTGTATATATTGCTTAAGAATTTTGTTGATGGGACTGGAAAAATATATTTGTATATAATAAACGTTAAGTCGAATTCAATTTCGAGCCAAAGAATTTAATATATTGGAAGTAGTTAGAATAGGTATAAGTCAAAATATTCCATCTCAATCAATCTCGGCCGTTGTGCTTAATACTCAATTCTCAATATTTAGTACCTACTCAATACTCAGTACTCGAAGCTCTGTACTCAATACTCAGTAATTGGTAATCAGTAATCGATACTCAGAACCCGTTACTCAGTACTCAATACTCTGATTTCAATACTCAGTACTAGAATCTTAGAACTCGGAGCTCTGTACTCAGTACTTGATACATAGTACTCGAATTTCATTACTCTTTACTCACCACTCGATACTCAGAGTTCACTACTCAGTACTTGAAACTCTGTTTTTGATACTCAGTAATCGGTACTCAGTACTTAAGACTCATTAATCGGTACTGAGTGCTCGAACTCAGTACTTTATACTCAGTACTCTATGCTTAGTAATAGGTACTCAATACTTGATACTTAGATTTCAATACTCAGAACTCGAAATTCAGTACTCTATACTCAGTACTCTTTACTTATTAATCAGTACTCGATACTCAGAGTTCACAACTCACTACTTGAAACTCTGTGCTCGATACTCAGTAATCATTACTCAGTAATTGATACTCGACACAGAGTTCTCGAACTCAGTGCTCTATCTTTCGTACTCTATAGTTAAAAATCGATACTCAATACTTGATACTCAGAATTCAATACTAAGAACTCGAAACTCAGTGTTTTATACGATGCTCAGAGTTCACTTCTCATTACTTGAAACTTTGTACTTGAAACTCTGTACTTGATACTCAGTAATCATTATTGAGTACTTGATAGTCATTACTCGATACTGAGTTCTCTAATTAGTACTCTATACTCAGTACTTTATACTTAGTATTCGGTACTCTATTCTCGATACTCAGAATTCAATACTCAGAGCTCTATACTCTGTACTCTATACTAAGTAATCGGTACTCAATACTCCGGGTTCACTACTCAGTACTTGAAACTAAGTACTTGAAACTCTGTACTCGATACTCAGTAATAGGTACTCAGTACTTGATACTCATTACACGATACTGTGCGACGCCCCGTCGGCGTGAAAACATAAAATAGATTAGATTCCCTAGACCTAAGTTCATATTCTGTGCAAGAAGCACCACATTGTTATCCTTATCCTCACCAAACTTTGCCCGAAGTCTTCTGGTACATATACGCTGCACATTTGTCGGAACCGGCCGGATCGGATGACTATAGCATATAGCTGCCATAGGAACGATCGGTTGAAAAAGTAGTCTTAAAGAAACTTTTTGTTTTTATTGGAAACGCCTCCAAAGTACGTATTTCGTAGTTTACTATCCTCTTTCCCATGATTTCACTTAGTTTGGTCAAAATCGGATGACTATAGCATATAGCTGCCATAGGAAGGATCGGTCGAAAAATTAGTTCTAGTGAGAAAGACTTGTTTGTTTTTTATGAAAACGCCCTTTTCATTGGCATACACTTAGCATTTTATAGCTTTTACACGAATTCCACAAAAGTTTGCAAAACGGGACAAAGCGCATAGCGCAGTGTCGGGCGAGAAAACTAGTTTCGACGAAGTTTTAATGAAAACGTACTTTTTAATGAAAACGTCCTTTTATTGTCAAATTCGTTACTTTAACACATTTCTACAAAGTTTTATCAAAATCGGATGCTATAGCACATAGCTGCAGTATGAATGATCGGACGAAAAAGAAGTGCGAGTGAAAAACCTTTTTTTTTTAAATGGGCTCTCTTTAATTGTGTATTAGTTTTCCATAATTTCAAGTTTGGTCGAACTAGCCATAATGTATAGATCAGAACTTGTTAAATGGGCGATTTATAGCACAGACACCGTCTTGGTAATCTACAGCATTGTGACAACAGTCTGATAACATTCGAACAACAGAAACGTATTGTGACATAGGAAAACACGGTGGTTAGAGGGAGACGGACATTGTCAAAATTAACTCGGAGAGCGAACATCTGACTAATGTTATGAGTGAAATAGTGTCGACGCAGCAGATTGAGCTATCAGGCCTGTTCGGTTTTTCACATATTTCTTCGATTTCAAATAGAAGCAGAAATCGAACGATTTGGTTTTAGTGTTCTGGTATTCGAGCGATTTTGAATTCGAGTGTTTCATTTCCAAATTGTTTCCGTTGACTACACTTTCACCTTAATCAACTGGTGAATCAAAACAATTCAATAAATAGTCACTCAAAATAGTTCATAGTAGTTGAATATAGGTGTTTAATATGTCTTTAGAATTTTATTAACATTTTTTCCCAGCGTTTAATTAACAAGTGAAAACCAGAACAGCCCGAACAAAATATGTGAATTCAATTTGGATGGCACGTGGCAGGAAATCGACGTTGTTCATAAAAATTATTAATTTTTATCGAAAGTAATTTTGAAGGAAATGTAAAATTGCAAAAAGTATCTAAAAACACTAAACATTTGGTACAAAATTAACTTTAAACCATTAATTAGACGCCTCTATGTACAAATCGCATTTACTTGTTGAGTTCGTCGGCTCCAAGCAATTCAAATCGGTAAATCTGTCGAATTGTGAAGACCAGAACAGTTAGCTAAATCAGTATTTCGAGCAAATTTAGTGAAAGTGAAAACCGGAACAGGCCTGTATATTAAATCTTCTTCGACCTCTCTCTAGCAGTCAAGGACCAATAGTGCAATTGCCGAATCGGCGGCGGGTAAGCCACAGATGGTGCCCGATTTACGAATCAGCTTCTGACCTACCCGGTCAATCAGGTGGCTCCACACGAGGGGGGAAAAGGCGAACAAACAAAGAAAGAGGGAGGACCCCGGGGGGAGCATGCGGAGGGGGAGGGGTAAGACCCGCGGGGTGGGAACCTTGCAACGCTGACTGGCGTGGCTGACCTGCAGCAGCAGCTCCGACTTCCTCTGCTTATCGCAAGCAGCGAAAAGTAAAAAGCAAGGAAACGTTAACCGACAACTTCTGGCGCTTTTTGTCAGAAATCGGTCTACAGCGACTTCTGATTTTCTCCAGAAGCAGCAGCCGCCGGCCCCTTTACAAGTCAAAAACAGAGGATATGAAACTTACTGCAGTTTTTGAAACACTGCTTCCAACAACGCAACGCTTGGAACGACTCCCGGTCACTGGGATGGCTCCCACGGATCACGACCTAGAAGGGATGACGACATCCACACCGGCCCCTGGCCCAGTTCCACTAGATCGACACACTGAATCCGTCAGAGAAATGCCAAGACACGCCCGAGACAACTAAACCAACTATAGGAATTAGGTTCACCACGAAAAAATTAGTAATAAATACCTTCATATTCACGAATTACCACGTCTCTACTTAATTGGGCGGGGGAAACGATCTCAGCAAACAAAGGAACCAAGCGTCCCAGAAACAAATATCTGTGACCGACCCTGGAAACGGCGAGCTACGTCCGTGCTACTTAAAGAGGTCGTTACAACTGAGTGCCCGAACTCAGTACTTTATACTTTAGAATTCAATACTCAGAACTCAAAACACTCGATACTCAATAATCGGAACTCAGTACTAGAGACTGGGTTTTCGAATTAGTACTCTACTCAGTACTCTATACTTGGTAATCGGTACTCAATACTCAGAATTCAATACTCAGTAATCGAAACCAACTTCTCGATGATCTGTACTCAATACTCAGTAATCGACTCGATTCTCAGTAATCGTTACTCCGAGTTCAATACTCAGTACTCGAAAGTCTTGAAACAATCTCGAAATTTTCAATATATATGTAAAAAAATTACATAAATTTTTACTTCTTGCATTATTGTCAATTCAAATAGCCAAATAGTTTTGCTTTAGTCACTGATTGTGATTTGTTTGTTCTTCTTATCGTTGAAACATTTGAACTAATAACATACACACACACACACTTGGCATTTTATTGAAATTTCTTTCTCACAACTTTCCTATTTGTTTTATGCGCCAAAATGTTGATTTTCCCCTTCCCACACACACACAGACAAATCCTATTTCAATTTCCAGCCATTAGTGTCGCCGTTTAAAAAGTAGCTAGCGTGAAAAAGTTTTGTTTTCACGCGCTGGTATTAAAAGAAAACAGTTGGGCCAAGAAATAATAAAAGTAACAGACCGAACTTTTTCAGTTTTGTCTGCAGTGCCCCCACGCATTTGCCCCTTTTTTTTTTGGAGGGTAGCTTTGGGGTTTTCCTTTTGCCTAGCCATTTTTCAACTTTGTTTGTTTGCACAAGAAAAATTAAAGGAAAATAACAGTCGTAATGAAATCGAAATAAGCGTACGTTGACTCCGCTTTAGATGTATGGATGTTGTTGTTGTTGTTGTTTTCGGACAAAGTTTTTGATCCACGCTGGCTGGAGGTGACATTTGTTGGCCAAATATTTGGCAAACTTGTTTTGAAGGGGACAATTAGTTGGTAAAAATGTAATTTTAAATTTGACTTCAGTCTTCAACTTTTGCCCACATAAGTATGCAGCAGTTTTCGACTTTGGCAGTTGATCCCCTTCGGACCACAAAAGTTTCGCCACGCAATGCTCTCTTTTAATTTAATTAAAAATATCTTTCGCATAAAAAACTTTGCCCTGATAAAAAAAAATATGACTAACGATGTGCAGAAAAGCCGCCCACCCGCCTCCCAGCGGGCCACGCCTACACTTCTCTAAGCTCTCTAAGCCAACTAGTCAGCATCAGCAGGAGAGAGAAAGCTACACGTGCCCTGGCCCGGCTTTTGTTGGCTTCCAGTGGGTCAAGTGGGTGGGTCAAGTGTGTGGCGCTGGTGAGGGAGTTGCAGGGGATGTGGTCTCTGCTGCCCAGGCTTGGGTTAAGTGGTTTTTAATGAAAGTTAGCAGCCGTTTTAATGCAACTTGTTGTTGCTAATTGTGTTATGGCAGAGCAGTCGCAGTCACCACGTGACCAATGAGAGATCCAAAAATCCACAACCAAAATCCTGAGAGACTCAGACCCAGAAGTAAAAGTTCTGAGGGGCAGAAAAATACAAATTGGCAAAGGCTTAGAAAGGCTTTAAGTTGGGTCGCAAATTGGCCAACTGATTTATGTATTAAATTAAAGCCAAAGCCTTCAATTGGCTCAGCAGTCTCCGGTACATTTGAATACACTCGTGCGTTTGTCCCGCTCACAGTTGTCGTATATCAGGTTCCCTTTATTATTCATTGCCGTTTCTTTTTTCACATTTTGCCTCTGCCTTACTTTTTGCACCACTTTTTCAGTTGATTTCCTGACCCCTGCGAATTTCCTGATCGGAATTCTGTATTTCCGTTACGTCCATTACGAATTTTAAATGCAATCGTGCTTTGTTGTGCATCTGCCCTTTGTGCTTTTTATTTATTGTGGTCGCCCGTGGGGCAAAGGCAGCAAAGGAATAGCTGAACTCACAAAACAAAAATGGCAAACAAAAAAATTATGAAAAAAAAATACTTTGGTAGCCTGAAGGAGTATTCCCATATTTGCCAAATATTTTCTATTTGTTTTGTGCAAATTTCATAGGTAATTTTTAATTACGAATCGCTGAGGTAAACGAGAATATACGAAATAACCAATCTTACTTTCAATCCTTGGAAATATGTGTAAGTAAGTGTTTCTTAGGCTGGGGTCGGTCTCAGTCTAGCCAGGATCACTTACAAACTTAATTTATTGAAGTGCTGGGACAGATGGGCATAGAGATGAGGGATCAAGCAAAAGTTGATAAGACTGACCCGAAATGTTACTACAACTATAGAAAGGAAGCTCCATAAGGGTTTTCGAATGAAATATGAGCATGGAAATCTCCGGAAGGCGAAGGCATAGTCCAAGGTCCATTTACATGACTTGGGAAACGTGGAAATTGTCCGAGCCACAGGTAAGGCAAAATCCTGGATCATGTGCTCTGGAAATATCTGCCAGAGCAAGTGAAACTATGCCACATATACTGCAGGTGACTACCTGGCCAGCATTTTGGAAGACGAAGACGTTGTACTCTGCTTTAAAGCTACATATGAGAGCACATGTAAGGAGAAATCCTGGACCATGTACTCAGAAAAGATCTGCCAAGGCAAGTGAAACAGTACCGAATATACTTCAGGTGACGACCTAGCAAGCATACTGGGGTATTATGCTTAGGGCTAGCAGAGCCACATGGAAGGTGTAATTCTGGGCCACGTGCCCTAGAAATGTCTGCCAAGTCAAGTGAAACTGTGCCGAATATACTTCAGGTGACGACCTGGCAAGCATACTTTGAGACGAAGACTTTGTATTTGAAGTCCATGAGAAGTACAACCACGATCACCTGAGGAAGACCCAGCAACCGGGTTCAGCCTCACACTTGAAAAATTAAAGTATGTGGCCAGACAGGTGGTTCAGTTTTTCTATATTCTGGGTTTTATTTTACACATGTTTTCAATGGAAATGCCGCACCGAGAGTTATTTTCACAAAGGTAAAGATCACCTAATCAGAATCACTACAGCCAGCTTACCGCGTTTTCCCTGTGTGACCAGAGCGGGTGGGTTAGTGATGACACTGCGGTGAGCTGGAACTGGTTCGTGATGGTGACTGCGCCTGAGGCTTAGGCATGTTTCATGGTTGGCCGATAGGTTTTATTTTTTTATATTTTCCTAGAACACCTTTTAATTGGAGTGTCCCAACTTAACTTATAGTATAGTATTTTATATTACCTTGCAATAACAGGAGTTAAGTAATTTAAGGTCGGATAGTCGTTTGGACAGCTTAAAGATATTAACCTTGTGCAAGGGTCGAACAAGAGTCGGTGTCATTTGCAATAGTTGCAAAGAGTATAGAGTAGTTTTGGTTTTGTATGGTTACATCCACATGAATTTAATTTTAGATTAAATGGAAAAAATAGAAACTTCACTTTTTTCATCCACCGATACACACGCAGTATGAATCAGTTTGAAAGTCGATAGTGGACAACATTGCCCATTTAACCGACCATTTTACCATTTTAACCAGAGAAATTGTTGCTGAAATTCCCATATTGACCATTTATTGACATTTTCTATAAAAATTCAACATTGATTTTTAAACTATTCACTGCACTCAGGAAAAAACGAATCTAAAACAATCATATTTGATTTTACTATGCCCTTTTATTATTAAAATGAATTAAAAAGCACTTCGAATTGACTAAAACATATTTAGACGCCGAATTTCAGTTACCCCTTGTATACTCCCAAGGCATGCAATTCCAAGTTGAGAATGTTTATGCAAAATATCAGAAATATATTGTGGAATACTTTAAGGTACTTCAATATAAGTACAAAAACTTTAGCCGTGTGACAACCAGCGTGTTCGATAGCGCAACTGGTTGAGACGCCATCCCAATCGTGTTCAAGTCCAAAGGCCCCGAGATCGAATCCAGCACAGACTAAGGGTTATCAGGCAGGTCTGTTCAGACAAGAAAATACATGAGAATATTGACAGATTTCTCTGACCATATATGGCACCAGTGAACTGGCACTACACTGGCAGATGTTTACACGTGTATGTCAGCAACTGGCTCATATAAATATGGCAACCTGCCAGAGAGTCTGAACGCACCCTAAGTAACACATTTATTAACACTTATATAATTCATATATTTCGTAGTTTTTCAGAACCAAATCTAATACAATTGTTCTGCTCTTGGATTCAATACAAAATAAATTGAGTTGAGATTGGCTGGTAAAATTTTTAAATAGAAAAAAGTCGAAGTCTTAACTATTTCCTTTATTAATTTGAAAGTGTACACTCTTTAGATATACGAATCTCATATTTAACGCTAAATAAGTGGTGAAAACAGTAAAATCAAAGTGTAAATATTAAAATAGAGCATTTTTTCCAGAGTGTATGAAATCATCGTATAAAACTATTTTTCGACTTCAAAACAAATGTTACGATATAGATCTACGATTTTTTTAAGCGCAGATATTACATAATAAAGAATTGGGTTGACGGCAAAGTCATCGCATTCTTCCGAAGTATTTGAAGGTGTAGAAGTTGCTCATTTTTCATGGTATTTTGACCGGTACTATTTGACCGAAATTCGTCCCTTTCAAAACTCGGACCAATATAGTAGCTCTAGTTTTGGTCACTATCTTAGTCACAGTTTTGGTTACTGCTAAGGTCACTAATTGGGTCACTGTTTTGGTCACTTTTTAGTCACTGTTTTGGTCACTGTTTTAGTCACTGTTTTGGTAACAGTTTTGGTTACATTCTTTGTTCACTGTTTTGGCCACTGTTTTAGTCACTGTTTGGTCACCGTTAGCCACACAACCACTACCACCTTCTGCTATGGCAGACCAAAGCTGCTGACTTTGCAAAGTCAAATAAGTAGCCAAAGAAATCTGTCGCAAAGACTTAGTTTTCTTGTATTAGTGCTTCTGTCGAACGTCTGTAAAAGTGCTTCGCTCTAAAAATAGATAAGACTAAGCTCGACGGTTTCCCACAGGAGTCCAATTCCATCATTGCGTTAACACGATAGTTCTTTTCTTCTATTGAGCGACTTTGTGAACTGTTTTTGTATTATTTTGCCTTCAGCACCCGAAGAACAAGTTTGGCGGAAATGAGTTTAGTATCTGGTCTTGGGGCAGGCGAGCAATCGACGTCAGCAATTTGTTATGCACATCGCATGCCTGAGAGCTGCTGAGACAGCAGTGGAAGCAGAAACTCTGGACAGGCTCTTGATAAAAGAACGGCAGGACCAAACTTGAAAAAATATTTTTGAGTTTGGATTATCATGGAAAATTGCAAAATTTGCCAAATTCTCAAATAAGATTTGATTATAAAGAAGATCTAATAGATGACAACTGTGGACAGGTAAACAGAAAGTTCAGATTGAATGGTTGGTTGGTTCAAAAAATCGAGAAATTATTATGAAGACACCCGAGTGGTAAGTGTGGTAAAGATCGAACGTTATAAGTTTAGATTATCATTATACTTTCATAGATGGCAGTCGTAAAATAAGCTTCGCCTCTTCGTTATGAGTTTTAATCTGCTAGAACAATATTAATTAAGCTTCATTTTTTTGGTTAATAATGATCTGCTAGCTTAGGCTAAATTTATATAAACGAAATGAAAAAGTAATTTGTTTACAGGTTGGATGAATTAAAGTGCTGATAAATTTCACTCAAGATAACCATAAATGTTTTTTCAAACGAAAAAATTAAGTAAAGGTTCATGAAGGGCGTAGTTTGGACCTGCAGACTGACAAGCGTAGAGGCCAGAATGTGCGAGTAAACCTCGAGGGATCTGATAATTTTATAGAAGAGAGGAGCTATTGAGAATCAACCATTCAGAGAAAAAGATTGCTCCCAAATAGGACACCATTGCGTATTCTGTGGTTTTAAAAGGAAAGATTTAAATTTAGTTTTTTTATTTGTAAGTCCCAATTCAGATTGCGAGGAGCGAAAAATAAAAATGGTTTCTGAACGGATTTCCTAACGGTTTTCAAATAAAACATTCTTGTTTTATATTTAAAAGATACAGATAAATTTATCAAGGCAGCAAACCGAAATTTTATAATCATTTGTCGCATACTTTTATATGTCTTGGGTAGAGATTATTGTTTACGTTCCCTTCACTTGTAGAAAACATTCTATAACAGTTAAAGTTTTTGTTCAACTGTCATTGGTAATTAAAATACAAACTGTGTTTGAGTTTCCTGTCATATTCCGGCAAAATGCTCGTATGGCATATCAAATACTAATCAGCGACATTCATTGAAATTTGTTTTTGATATTTTGCAAATGACCACACACACACACACACACAGTGGACAAGCCAATCTCCGATGCATTTGAACCAATTTTGTTTGTTTATTTGTGTTTGTGTGACCCAAATGGAAGTTTGCCCTCTCACATCCGAGCCAAATTCGGTGCTCAATTTCCGCAAACAAACAAATAAAATCGTACTGCAGTTCAGTTCAAAGGCAAAACACAGTGAATTTTGTGCATTTTCGCACATTTGCGGCAAATTATGCATTTTGGCTGAGATCAACTTTTGGCTGGGATTGGGCAGCCCGCGGGCGAGATGATTAAAATTACTAATTGAAAAGTTCGCAGAGGATACGGAAGCTCTCCGGCGCCCCCAGGCCATCCATCAAAATTTCCTGTCAAAATGCAGTAAATTCAATTTACCACAGAGCAGTAAGTTCACTCCGGCTAATGCTCGACGTGGAAGGTGCGTTTTATGGATTACGAGTGGGGCCCTTGGGTGAATGGAAATTTACTCGCCAGCGACTTAAAGAAATCGAAATATATTTTCTATAAATTTTACTTAAAACTATTATCACTTTATGCAGATTTTTGGCAAATATTTCTCTGCTCTGGCGTGCCAAAAAATTGAGGTCAGAAATGCATTAGAAAGTGCTAACTAACTGAAATGTATGCAGAACGATAAATATTGTAGCAAAGTTTTGCCTTTTGCTGATTGCAAAAATGTCCAAGTAACGGTAAACAAACTTTTGTGGCCAATCGATATGCTGCAGGGAGACGACATGGCAGACCAAAAAAAAAATAAAAATAAAATAGGAGAAGAACCCCAAAAAAAATTTGGTCAACCAACGAAACCAAAGATTCCACTGCGACATGTGGTTTTCCAACTGCTACTGATACTCGCACTTACCAGAGTGGAGCGGATAAGCAGACGCATTAGAGATAAACGAAGAGAGAAAGTCTTTGGTTTGGCTCCAAACCAAGCCAAAAATGTTTTTGCATTAATTAAATTTTGGTTGCTGGCAAACGAGTTTAGTTTTTGCTAAATTTTGCGGTAGCTGCGCGTAGCCAAGAGATTTTTAAAGAATTAAAAGAAAATTAGTAGAAATGACGCCACATTGTAGTTGCCTTATTGAAAATCAGATAAATATTGTTAAGAAATGTAAATCAATTCTAGGAAAGCACTTTAATTCCGATTGGAAAATTAAAGACCAACTCATTTTCAATTAAATGAACTGCGTTTTTTCAACCATATGGGGTCCAAAATGGTCGCTTTTTAGGTCATTGTTCGGTTCTCATAGTAGAAAAGTCTGGTATATGTTCTTGCAAGAAGCACATTGCAGACTAATTGACCTTCTTGGGTGTTCTTCTGATTCTTTGTTGCTTCAAGTAGTTCGGTATGTAGAATAATGAATAATATTCTACGCCGTTTTAAGTTTTGAAGAAGCTATAACGCTAATCTTTAAGCATTGAACAATTATTTTGCATTTTAACATGTGTTTCCTAAATGCAGTCCAGTTTAAAACATCATGTGCAAAAAATTGACTTCTCTTTAAAAGGTTGCACACACTAACAACGTTTCTAGAAATGCTCAACTTTCTGCTCCGATAGTATCGATAGTGGGTCTCAACTATCGATGGTTACTATCGATAGTGCTATCGATGGTTTTCACAACACTTGTCCCGAGTTCGAGTCCCCCACAGAGTAAGTAAACATTTATAAACATTCATTTAATTTATACAACTCTTAGTTTTTCAGAACCAAATCTAATATAATTCTTCTGCTCTTGATTCATTACAAAATAAATTGAGTCTGGATTGGCTAGATTGGTAAAATTTGTAAATAAAAAAAAATTTTAAATACTTCCAATACTAAATTTAACTATTCCCAATATTAAATTTGCAGGGTTTTCACTCTTTAGCTATACGAATTCCATTTTTAACGCTAAATCAATGTTGAAAATAGTAAAATCAAAGTGTAAATATTAAAAAATCATTGGTTTTTTTCCCTGATTGTAGAACCATGGAGACTGATCTCACGGCCTTTGCCTCCCGCCACCGCACAGAACTATCAAGCGCTCGCGAGATCAAGCAAACAAATCATAGTAAAGAATGTAGCCAAAAGCACTTAACAGTTAACCACTGACACTTGTGAAGCACGAAGTCCTTAGAACGTACAGGACGTGGGTTCAAAATCTACAACAAGAATATTTTTGTTTGTTATTTTGTGTTTATAGTGTGCCGGGTGGCTCAGCGGCTATTTGTGACCGCACCGCTATGCAAGAATCGTTTTTCAAAAAAAATTTTTTTTCCTAATTTTTTTAAAAAATTTTTTTGCTATCTCCTCCGTCAGTTTTAAACTATACTCACAAACTTTCCAAATCTTTTTACAAAATACGCTGCACATTTGTCGGAACCGGCCGATCGTGACTATAATATACTCCATAGAACTCGTTAAAAACTATCTTAAAAAAAAACTTTTGTTTTTAATGAAACGCCTCCAAAATACTTTTCTTTTTACTATCCACTTCTCTATTTCACTATTTGTCAAATGATGACTATACATATACTACTGATCGGTTGATTTTTGTGTTTTTTAAACTCCTTATCTTCATTTGTATGTGCTATAGCTTAGCTCCCATAGGAACATCGGTAAAAACTAGTTCTAGTGAAAAACTTTTTGTTTTTATGAAAACTCCTTATCTTACATACACTTTTTTTATACTTTTACACAATTCTACAAAATTGTCAAATCGGTGACTATGCGTTTTGCTCATAGAACGATCGTTCAAAAACTTTCTGTAAAAACTTTTTTTTTTTATAAACTCCTTATCATTGCATACACTTTTAATCTATATACTTTTACACAATTCTACAAAATTGTCAAATCGATGACTATACATATACTCCCCTGGGACGATCGTCAAAAACTTTCTATAAAAACTTTTTTTTTTATAAAACGTCTTGGTGCAGCACACTTTTTTATATACTTTTACACAATTCTACAAAATTGTCAAATCGGTGACTATACATATACTCCCATAGAACATCTTCAAAAACTTTCTTTTAAAATCTTTTTTTTTTAATAAAACTCCTTTTTATTGCTACTTTTTTATATACTTTGGACACATTTCTACAAATTTTTATCAAAATCGATGACTTACATATCTTTGTCCTTTAGTAAAAACTTTTTGTTTTAAATCGTCGCCTCCAAATTTCATAATTTTTTTAATAAACTTTACATTCGGTCATCCCTCTCTGCTGTTGGCGCCAGCTTTGTAATAATTGACCATGCAAAAGATTCCCAAACGGCCGTTTTTAAAAAGTCCTTTTTTAGTTAATACCAAATTACACAGCGACACAAGCCTAGAAATTAAGGAACTTGATCACAAGAGTTTCAAGTTTATTTAAACTTCGGCACAGACGAAGTTAGCTTTGCTTTCTCGTTATACACTCAAAAAGTCTATTATAATTTTGCCCAGAAGTATGAAACGCATAGAAGGAATCATCCCCGATTGAGCTTTGTACGTCCGTCTGTCTGCTTCTATGCGAACTACTCACTTAGTTTTGAATCTATCGTGCTGAAATATGGTTACTTCTTCGTGATAGTACACGGTGCTGGTTGTAGCTTGCCATAGGAATTTTCAGTTTCAAGTGTATTAAAACTTCGGCACAGACGAAGTTAGCTTTTCTTTCTCGGTTTATTTTAAATTGGTTTTTTAACGTTGAGTATATTTTTTTTTTTAACCAAGCACTTTAGTACATTACAAATTTTTTCGTCATAACGGCAAAATATACAATGCTTACTTAAGACAATCGGGCTCGGATTAATTCAGGGTTACTCGTACTTCAAATTTTATTCCTACTATTGGGATTCAATTATACTTTTTATATTTAAATATATCTCTCTTTAGAGGTACGGTTTGGTTCTGTAAAAAGTTATGACAGCAATTTAATGGGGAAGAAGAGTCAGTCGATACCAAGCACTCAAAGAGTTTGACATAAAAGTGGAGTGTGGAGCTTGGAGGTTGCTAGCACATGCTTGGGAAATACTTCGATTCCTTGATGAACAGGTTAAATAAGCGGACGAAGATAACTGCCTTGCGCCAGACCCCAGAAGTAACGTGAACAATTCTAGACACAGCAGACTTAAAATGCACAGGTTGAGACCAATTGTCAAGGTATAATCTAAAATAGCAAAGAAATTTGGATGCGAGACCTACTAAGCAGCAATTAAGAACCTACTTTATGTAGAAGTAAACTATAGTTGACTGAACCAAAGGCATTGCTTTAATCCGTGTAGACTACAATGAACAGCTTGTTTTTGAATACACCTCGTATGTGTACTTGGGTAAAACGGATAGATTTTCCGCCCGAGTAAGCCCAGAGATCCATTTTCTTAAATAAACCTACGATATACCAACTTCCATTATCTAAACATTGTTGTTTATATTTAATATACCATAAATTGTAGGAATATTTTATTTGTTGTGTTTGTTTTACGTCTCCGCATTTAATCCTTGTTAATTTAACCCACTTAAATTAATTACCAAATGCCTTATCTCTCCTAATTTAATTATGTTTAAGATTTACATAGCTATCCTTGTTTAGCCTGTCAGGTTTTTAATTAAACCCAGGTTGAGGCTCACCTTTTAAAGCTGTTACAACTTTAAGACAGCTTTAAGTAATATTACCATGTAAAGTTATTAAAATTTCATAATTGGCTTAAATGGCCACAAGCGTTAAGGACTCGCTCGCGCACACTCAAGCAGCCACAAAAACAACGACAACAACAACGGTAGCCATAATAAGAGCAGCAGCAACCGCAAGGACATGCCCACCATTGCCATCGCTTATCTATGTGCATAAGTTATGAGGTTGGGTTGGGTCAGAAGCTTCTCATCGTTAAAACGTGTTCAATGTCACGTCGGACCACGCTTTCTCTCTCTCGCTCTGTCTGCCTGTCAGATTGAAGCCCATTTGCGGATTGGACAGCATTTTGTGTGTGTGTGTTTAAAATGGCAAAATAAAATGTTAACTTGCTAAAGGGAATACATTAACACATATTTACAATTAAGGAGCCAACCCGTATGAAAAGTCCCCAATGCACTTACTGGCTTTAAGACACAGCGCACACAGCAGCAGCAGCAGCCAGTCGCTCCCAGACTTATATAAAATTCAACAAGAGAGTCGAACAAGAACAAAAAAAATAAAAACAAAAGTGGCCAAAGAGCATCCTCCTCATCCTGCTTCTCCAATTGCCGAAGGCTTACTTAATGCCTGAGTCGAACCAACTGACCGCAAAACGAGCTGGCGGCACTTTCCCTAGCAAGCAATGAGGCGTACCAAAAAGAAGAGAGAGTCCGGAGTCCAGACCGCAAGCCCTCCCGTTTGGAAAACATACTAACAGAGGCATAAGCAATGCGGGTGCTTTTTGATCTACTTCGAGTGCAGGCGTTGAGAATGCAGTCGAGGCAAAATACTTGCCTTGGATATCCTTGCTTATGCTAAAAATTCACAACACTTCGGGGCTTCAGCCGGGGCTTCTGCACGCATTGTTAATTTTTCATGGCTAAATGAAAATTTTGCTACAAGAATTATGTGTGGCGGTTTGGTTAAAGTGTTTTATATGTAGAACACTGAAAGGCAAACAGGCACGCGCTGTGTAAAGACGAAAATTCAACATTGCTAGTCAGGGTAGATGCAAATTTAAGAATTTTAAAGTTTGTTTGAATGTGGTTTGGGATGAAAGAGACGATAATTGATGCAGGTTGTATAAATGAAGAACTCCGAAAATTTAAAACACAGCTCGCAAAATACTGTTAACACTTTGCTTCAGTGAAAAACAGAAACAAACGCAGCACAAGCGGTCTATCACTGAGCGGAACACTTTTTCTCGGACCACATGTGTTTTCTGTTACGTGTTTTCGGTTGAGCTAAACAAACGAGTCGGTATCCAACATCCTCTAACAGCACTATTTTGAGCGAGCGCTCACTAAACAACTGTCTGCTAATGAGCAGAACACAATAAGTGTCTACGAAAAGTGATTTTTTTTTGTGCGTTTGGTAGGCTGTATGTATGTATGTTTGTATTATGCATGTATGCTCGTCTCCTGGCGGAGACCCCTGAAATGCTCCAAAGCATGATAAATAAGCTATACGAGTACTGCCAGCTGTGGAGTCTACAAATAAATGTGGAGAAGACAAAAGTAATGGTGGTTAAAGACCTCCGTGGACGAACGCCTAGAGTCGATAAGTGGTTCCTAAATAACGCTGAGCTTGAGACAGTAACCAGGTTTAAATACCTAGGCGTCACCCTATCAAGGAACATGAATTTTAAGCCTCACCTCCAGGAGAAACTGCTGGACTCAAAGAAAGCGATAAACAGCACGTGGAAAAACTTTTTTGGAAAACCGCTCAACCTGCCAAGCTCCAAATTTCGCCTGTTTGAAACTGCTGTGTAGCCAGTATAAAGAAGTTGAGCGCCTTCAAAGGATGTTCATTAAACGTATTTTCAAACTTCCAAGTACAACTCCTAATTACGCCATACACCTTGAAACCGGCCTACCATCGCTCCACATACACTGCCTCCAAACTCACTTCAAATACTTCCGAAAAGTCTTTGATAAGCCCAGCGAAAGATTACCCCGTATTGTAGCAGGCAGATGTTAGCTAACAAAACTCAGGTGTTCAGAAATGGCAAGCCACAGCATCGCTTGTAACATGATATCGACCTTGATCGTCCAGAGTCCTGGGAAGCCTCTCATAAGCAGATTTTGGAAAACATCGAGTTCCGAGAGAGGAAACTTTCTACACCTAGCGTCCTTAAGTGTCACTCATCTACAAACAACTGAACCCAACCTTGGAACTCTGAACTATTTTCAAGATCGTTTAGGAATTCAATCTATCTCCATGATATGCCGCCCGATGTGAAATGCTCAATCTGACTTGGCCGCATGTAAACTCCATCAGCACTGACTGCACTCTCTGCAACCTACATGTAACGGAGAATGTTGCACATTTGATCGGGGTCTGTCCAATCTTGGGCGAACTACGCAGCTTGTACTTCAGCAAACCTTCCCTATCAAATCGAGGTTATAAGCTGGCGAACGGAGAACACTGGGAAATGCTGTCTTCATTCCTACAACATGCGCTGAAATACCGCCTTGCGATCTTAACCCTAGTCTACAGTGCTATTTTAAAACCTTATTTCACAGTCCTCGTCGCCAGACCCCTTACTTTACTGCTTTGTATGGAATGAGCGAGCCCAGCTCTTTTACCTATGTAGGTAAATGTTTTTAACACCTCTCTTTTCGATTTGGCTATGTTGAGCACCTATGAGAAAAGTACCTAGGGTTTGGTTGAAAAATGTTTGTTTTTTTTTGTTGTTTATTTCGATTATCTCATGTTATTTGAACGATGGATTCTTGAAAGATAAAATATAATGCGAACCTCTTTGGGTTCACGGATTGCAGAAGCAGTATAATCCTTTTGTTGTTGGCTACCAGTTATTGCATTTAGAGCAAAAAACGAGTTTTTCGACGCAACATCGCCAGCTTGTAAACAAGGCGACAGTCTCGCCAGTAAACATCGGCGCCGCTCTGGCACCCTTCTTTGCTGGAAGACTAATCTTTCTACCAAAAATGCTTCAATAGCCACGAGTTTTGATTGGATAACAGAATGTTGTTCATTCGATTTTGTATTCGGAGACTAATGTTTTGGTTAGCGTTTCCAATTTACGTCTCGCTCTTTTTATTGCTTCCTCCGTTTTCCTTGCAAATGACAGCAGCCACCTAACATCCATATTTACGAGAGCTCCATCGCTTTGTTTTCAATTTGTTGAGTATGGTCACCTGTCCATGCATCGACACCCCTTTTTGCATTGTAAACAATCGCTTCTGTTTCATTGCCTCGCCTTCACATTTTTCGATATGTACGGTGGATTTACGCCTTATACTTTTTGCTGTAGTGCAGCGAACGAGGTTTTCATGAAAACCAGATTTCAGTCAGACGTTGTGCTCTTCCTTGAAGCTGTTTTGTTGGATCGATGGTACCAACTATGCGGACCAGAGCAGCAAGTCTTTTCGCTCCATTCAATGTTACAAAATTTCACTACCGTATTCTGCACTTTTGTGAACCGTTTACGAGCACCACCTTGTTCACCTCACGCTCTCTCCTGGATCTTGCCCTTATAATTTCCTTTAGACTTTCTTTCACAGCCCACCTCTTTCCATATTTCCTGTTTTGATGGAGATTGATGTTCTCCTCGTATGAGATATTGCTCATCACATTACCTTTCTGCGATCTTTATTTTGAGATTTTCGTTCAATTCCATATCCTTCTCACTATGCGAATGCACACATGAGACCCTACTTTTACTACGTCTTCTACGCTATCTTTATTATATAATGAAAAAAAAACACATTTATCATCTTCATACGTTTCCATACAATTATACTGCGACCCACTTGATATACTTTATCCTTATATCATCCTATTTGGCCTGTTTCAATCGTAGCCAATAAAATTTTAGAGGCACCTGAGCACCCTCACGAACCCCTTAAGGGTTAAATGAATACTTAAGTAGCCAAACCAAAATGTTTCTTTTTTCTTTCGTTACTTAGTCCTTTTAAATTCAAATCTAATGTTTCGTTTAAATTTTAGAAATTATATGTGCTCAATATGTTAAGTTAGCTTGGTATAAACCAAGCCACGTTATACCAAAATAAACTACTACTACTACTACTACTACTACATAGACACACTCGAGCGCAACACACAACCACACATACATACGCAAAAAACACTTCGGAAGTATGCTCTCGGCAAAAGTGTCAGTGAACGACAGCAGAGAAACAGGAACGAAAAAAGCAGTCTTTGCTATGAGCGCAACAGAATTGATCAAAAACAGTACTGAAACTGTCGTTCGCTCCCATTTATGGTGGATTGTTCCAAACTTTTAGCTTTTTGTCCCCATTTCAAAAAGATCATCTAAAAAATTCCTCACCCTTGGATTGGAAAGTCCAAGAAATGGACAATTATATAAAAAAACATATGCCACAAGCTCTAGTTCTTTGCAGCCCCATTGAAAACTATCCACTGAGAAACAAATTTTAACACACACAAACTTTTCCGTTAATTTTCAGAAAAAATATTTTTGATGTTTTCAATTTGCAACAAAATTTTCCAAACTCAGTCTAATACCTTTGCTATTTTGTGAACTAACACCAAATAAGGTCCTTCCCATAAAAAGTGAAGCAAACTAATCCAAACAATTCCTCGAGTTGACAGTAAAATAAATTCAAAAAGAAAATTGAATAACTTGTTGTTGGGTGACAAATGAAATTTTCTTTCAGGCTGAAAATTAGGCAGCCAGATGACGACGACGACGACGATGGCTTTGTTGGGCGTGGGCGTAACAAACAGATTTGGCTTTTAAGTCGCCAAACACGTAGCCTTTTGCTGCCGGCAGCGTCGCAGACATTTATTCCAGTTAAATTCAGACCACCAAAAATAGGCGTACGTGCAATTATTCAAAGTGTAAAGAAAGCCTTCCAACCGCTTGAAGCGGGGAGGGCGGGCAACCCCAAAGGGAAATTGCTCATAATTTCGTGTGCGACAACTTTGTTAACTTGGCTGTATTTTCATTCCAGTCAGCAGTCTAATTTATGGCCGTAATTTCGCCTTAGCCTGCATATTAATTTAGCATAAATGGCTCACAGCCATCAACAAATTACCCCCGCGCCGAATGATTATATGTTGGAGACGCGCTGAGACATGCGACTTATGTGGTGAATTGGCTGTTGTCCTTGTGCCGCTAAAGATCAGCATTAAATTACCCTAATCAAATAGTCATTACGCATATTTTAGGTTAATGAGTGCGTGAATTTAGATCAAATTAGCTGAATTTAATTTGCACCCGGAAAGTAGGCAACTATTTAGCTCCGAGCTGGCTTAAACTAATCAAACAAACGGTTAACCGCAGCTAAAGGGCTAAGAAAAAGACTTAGTTAGCAGGAAGTTTAGAACCAAATATAGACTTAAGCATATAAAACTCTTAACAAGACATAAATAAAGACGGAGAGAAGGGGGAGCGACTGCTGCTGCATGCAAGCATAGCTGAAAACTTCACATACAACTAAAGTTCTGGGCAAACACCTCAAGGAAGGGCCACCGACAGAGAAGGGGGGCAAATGAAAAGGGATGAACTTTCAACTGTGCAGAAGTTCAACTTTTATTTGCTTGACTCGGAAGCAGCAGAAGCAGTTGTTGTTGCTGCTGCAGTTGTTGTTGATGATTTTATTGCTACTGCAGCATCCGCTTACAAGAGAATTCCATGAACTCAAACGAGCGCAAAAGCCGCTCTCCGAGTGCTCTTTAAATTACTCGAATGATACTTGATGGTTGCAATCAACAGAGTTCAGACCCAAGACTTCATTATTTTGATAGCAATTAGTAAATTGAGTTGTAAATTTTTTTGTTCCTGTTTTATTATTTTTGCTCTGTGTGTGTGTGTGTGTGTGTGGTTGAATGCAAGTTGTCCTGCAATTAGTGCGGCACGAGTGACCAGGCAAAGTAATTTGGCCTTTGGGTGATGGAACTGAATTTCCTTTTTGTGATGCAAACACTATTGCTTTTAATTAACGTTTGCGCTACGAACAGTGCGAGCTAATAAAGTGAAACGCGCGCGAAATGTCGAATCGCTGACAATGCAAACTTTTGCTTTAGTTTCAGAGAATAACAAACAATTGACTGACCAACAATTGCTTGTGTTGTGGGAAGATATACATTTTTTTGTACAAATTGTTCACACAAGTGGTCAGCATTTGTATGCGAGTATAAAAGGAAACCGCAAACTATAGTAGTATAAGCGGAGGGTGGGTAGGAAACAATGACACTCAGGGTGGGGGTAGTTTTTAAAAACAAAGATGTTTTCCTTTGTTTCAGCCACAACGAGAAAACAAAGCTTGCTTTGACTGTGCCACAGTTTATCGAAAGGATATATATGTAAGATTCTGGTCATCAACAACAAAATGTTTTAATTGTTGAGCTGAAGAAGACTGCAAACATTTTCCGACCGAAGGGAGTTATGGCAACTACGTCACACAAATCCTTATCACTGCCCGATAACTGATTAGCACACTTTGTAACCTATAATTTTGAAGGCAAATAACTTGGAAATCTGAATATGTTGCATGCTCCGTACACAAGGCAACAAAATTTGACTTTTTCCAATATATTGAAGTGTTGGTAGTGATTCTAGATGATTTTCGTGTGCTGTCGTGTGCAAGACTGCGTTTTCAGAAATTGTCCATCACGTCGAGATTTTTTGTAATTTGAGCTTAAAGTTGCTAAAAGTGTCTATTTTGACCCTTTTTAGGACCGTTTTTTTTTTGGAAATCCATTCTATTGTTTGGACTCTCTTTGATACCATCGGAAGTACCACTCCTTAGCTTTGAAATGAACAATCTTAAACAATTCTGCGATTTTTTTCAATGGAGATATACCTCTTTTAGCACTTGTGTAAGAATCCAAAAAGAATACATGCGAGGGCCGTCCCAGAAATGGCCGACCTAGCACAGTAGTGTTGGAAAATGTTCACAAAAAATATTAAAAAGGGGAAGTACCGACTATTAAAAACTTAAGTTTGAAGTTTGGTGCCTTTACCTTGCACAGTTTTTTTTTTTTGTCGTTTTTAATAGAGACGCTTGTTATTGATTTGCAAACATGGACAAAATTGGTCATCGTTCATCGTCGATACAATACTTTCATATAAAAGGTCTTAGTCCAACCAATATTAAAAAGGAGCTGGATTCTACCTTACGTAATTCTGCTCCCTCGTTTACAACAATAAAATATTGGGTAGCTGAGTTTAAGCGAGGTCGTTTGAGCTGCGAAGACGAACATCGTAATGGGCGTCCAAATGAGTTCACACCTCTGCCGTTGCAATGGCTAAAATTAATGAATTAAAATTTGAATTGCTACCTCACGCCTCTTATTCGCCAGACTTAGCTCCCTCTGATTATTTCTTATTTCCAAACTTGAAAAAATGGCTCGGAGTTAGTAGTTAGGTTGGCTATTTCTGGGACGGCTCTCGTACAAAATTTGGTCGCCTAGCTCTTCTAGTCTCCGAGATCGAGGTGTTCATACAGACAGACGGAATGACAGACTGACAGACGGACATGGCTATATCGACTCGGCTGTTGATGCTGATCAAGAATATATATACTTTATGGGGTCGGAGATGCTTCCTTCTGCCTAGTACATACATATGCACGACTTTAGTATACCCTTTTTACTCTACGCGTAACGGGTTAAAAAATTGGGGAAAGTTATCTTCGGCTCTGCCGAAATTTTGTAGCCTCCATTGAAAACAAAAAGTTCTTCTAACACTTATTTTTGGACCTTACTTTTCTAAAGGAGCTATACTATATAGATGTCCGATATCGACCAAACTTAGTGGAATCATGGAAAAGCATAACAATCTAACAATTACGAAATTTGAAGGCGATTCCATTTAAAACAAAAAAGTTTTTCTCACTAAAACTTCTTTTTCGACCGATCATTCGTACAGCAGCTCTATCCTATAGTCGTCAGATTTTGACAAAACTTTGTAAGATTGTGTAAGTATAAGCCAACGATAAGGAAAAAAAAGTGTTTCGCACAAAAACTTGTTTTTCGACCGATCGTTCCTATGGCAGCTATATGCTATAGTCATCCGATTTTGACAAAATCTTGTAAGACTGTGTAAAAGCATACCAAATTAACATGTACCAAAAACAAAAAAGTTTTTCTAACTAAGACTACTTTTCACACTATACTTTTTTATGACAACTATACTATTTAAATGCCCATTTTCGACCAAACTTAGTGGAATCATGGGAAATTATAGCAAACTAAGAAAAACGAAGTTTGAAGGTGTTTCCCTTGAAAACAAAAAAGTTTTTCTCACTAAAACTAGTTTTTCGACAGATCGTTCCTATGACAGCTATATGCTATAGTAATCCGATCCGGCCGGTTCCGACAAATGTGCTGCCTAAATGTACTAAAAGACTTCGTGCAAAGTTTGGTGAAGATAGCTTTCAAGCTGACGGAGGAGATAGCATAGAAACAGACAGAAGGACGGCCAGGTCTAAATCAACTCAGCTCGTCATGCTGACCAAGAATATACATACTTTATGTGGTCGGAGATGCTTCCTTCTATGCGTTACAAACATCCGGACAATTTTATATAAAATTAGTGGCCACAAACAACTGAGATACATTGAACAACCTTCAACGCCAATGCATTTACCTTCAGCTACTCTAAAAAAACCGAGCTTAATGACAAGTAGAAATTTTGTGCTATTTGTGCACTTGGAATTCTCAAGTCTTTATTCGCTGTCTGGGTTATTTAAACCGTATGGTGCTGTAACTATTTTCTTTTAAAATTTTTATCAAACCTTTTAAAGTTATTGCTTTTGGGTCTCTGCATCAAAAAATATAGTGTTTATGTTATTGTATTGGATTGGATATTGAGAATAAATTACCGCTCAAAAATTAAATAAATGTCAATTGTAAGTTAATCTTCTGCTCACACAAGCAGTTTTAGAGAGCGAATAATGCATGTGACCATATGATCACGCAAGCACCATTCGGGCTAAATAGGATTTCAATAGCTTGATGGTGGACAGCAACTGAAAGTGTGACGCAGGCAGCCATGTGACCCCGAAACGCCGCTTCAAGCCACCTTCGTTCTGTTCATATGTATTCTCTGCTGAATTCTCTGTTGATCATTGAATAATAATCAATCCCCGACCTTGAGCCTGCTAACATTCACATTGAATAATTTAAAAAATTAATATTGTTGAGCGCGAACTCGTGAATAGAACTCAATTAAATTTTGGTTTTCTTCCAGTATATTTCGGACGCGCATCGGCATCCGCCGAAAAATATTGGAGGAAAACCAAAATTTAATATGAGTTTTATTCACTAGCCCGAGCCGGCTAACAACTTTATTCTAACAATTAGAAAGGTCGCCAAGCAACAAACATAATTCAAAAAAATACTTCGGATTTTTTTCCTTAATTTGATTTTGGAGTTCAGTGTTCCAAAATACTTTAAAAACTAGTTTGAAAGTCTATTATTGGACTTGCTCAAAGCTGGACTATAGTTCACCTAATTATTTCCCAAATTGATGGATCTATAAAAAAATAATATCTAAAGTCCGAAAAGTTTACTACAATAATCATGGAATGATTAAGTTTTTCTTCAATGCCAAGGGAGGTATTCATTATGAGATAAAGAAAAGGACGTAAAGGAAATTGATATCATCCCTATGTCAGTTCTGGTTTAAAATTGATTACAAGCTAAGGATGACGGCAATAATATCGATATTTCGAAATGTTAATATCGACCCAGTTCCGAATTCCGAGTCGGTTTTCGTGTAAACGTTTGCATTTAAAGTTTAAACACTACAATGTTATATGGAAGGTGACAAGCGTTTCAATGGTTACTAGATTAGTTTGACGATAATCGATTGCTTAAGCAGCGGAAGCCGAAGCTCAACGCCAAGTGGATTCAATTCGTCTAAAAGAAAAGACCTGATCTAGTAGCAACAGACATTCTGATTACTTTTCATTTAAAATTGAGAACTTTACATTAGAAAAAGCAAACGTTTACACGAAAACCGACTCGGAATTCGGAACAGGGCCGAATATATCGGATATCTAATACCTGACCTCGAGCCGTCAAAAACAACATTGTTAATATATTTTAGTAATATTTTTCGGCAATATTTTTGTGTACAAATAAAAAATTAAGCTACAAATGGTATTATGACACTAAATTTGTATCTTAAAATATCCGGCAACACTGTTCTGAGCCCCCTCATAGCGGTATCAATAATATTTTAGAATTTTGTAATAGAAAAATATCAAAAAAGTTTTTAGGACCCAAGGTACTTACAATGGCTTTAAGCTACTTTTTATTTACTTACCAAACTAAAATAGCTTTATTGTCGGGGAAAACCCCATTTACAGAACACAACAATTTGTCTGACATACACAATAAAATCCACCAATCTGCACACAGAAAGGTCAGTGAAGGCCACAAAGAAAGCAAAGCAGCAGGTGCAACAAACGGCTACAAAACGAAAAACTGATTTCAGTGGAAAACTCAAAAACACAATACATTTAATACTAAAAGAATATATATACTCGTAGGTACGTACATAAGTAAGTCGTTCGGAGCTTGGGAATTGTTGGCCTGGCTTCAAGAGGACTGCACAATAAAAAAAAAACACACACGAAATACATTTCCGTCCGAAAGTGTAGCGAAAATATTGAGGTAAATACTTTAAATTTAATGGAAGTGCAAGTGTGCGAGTACTCGAGATTCGTGGCGAAGTGTTTGGACCAATATTTTCATAATTAATGGCATGTGCTCTGAGTGGATCGCTGAATAAGATGTGGCCGCTTCTCATTGTGTCCACTGAAGTGGAGAGGAGCAATTGGTGCTTGTGGTTTTCTGAGTAAACGACATTGTTAATTGCTTTACCACACCCTCAAGTAGAAAATACATAAAAGTTATTTCTTAAATCTTTTCATCTGCCTACATACTTTTCATTTCAACTAATTACCCACAAAAGTATCCAAACTCAAATACAAACTAATTATTCTCCAAAACCCATAAAACATAGTTCCTTGTTCAATTTGGACTTTATGAGTGCAACAACCGTTTATTTGACTTCACTCAGCAATCTAAATAAATTAAGAAATTAAAATATGAGACAAAGTTGAAATCCCGCCAACTTAACGCAAATGTCTGCACGGCAAAAACTTTTCAAGTAAAGAGACCCAAATATTCTTGACAATAAAAAATTATTAAAAATGCGTTAAAGTCTTTTAAAAGGAATTATGCCTCAGTAGCAGTAGCAGTCTGTGCTCATAAACTTGACTTTGAGTTTATTTTGCTTACACAAATACGAGACGGCATCCCAAACGCTGTGGAGCTGCACACTTCAAAAGAAATAAAAAAGTCGGAGGCTTATGCAAAATACAACACAAACAAACAAATACGCCAGTCCTGTGACGTTTTTTTTTTTTGTACGCTGTATTCTGAAAGTGGCACTCGTGGTTTTCTTCTTTTTTTTTTGGTTTTGGTTGATTGGAGTGAGAGGCGCCGCCGTTAGCTCAATAACACAATTTATGTGAAATTTTTCAAGTGGCATTCAGCGTCAGCAAAAGTGGCATCGCATGTGTTTTCTTTGTTTCATACTCAAAAGTTTTGATGAAATTTGTAATTTTATAATCATCGATGGCGAGTGCTCGAAATGTTTTATATGTTTTGAGAGGTGGCCTAGGGAGGAAATGTCATAGCTTGAGTAAGTGACCATCGAATTAAAAAAGGCCACTCAGTTTCTTAAGGTTAATAAATATAGCTATTAGCCCTCGTTTAAGTCATAACTTATTCAAATATGCGGTCAAGCATATAGCTTTGTGATTTTCTCTTAGGTTACTTAATTGGATTATGGCTTATTCGCGTAGTCGGTCCCAAAGAACTCGACAATTTACAGTTTTTCTGAACCCATTTGTCTATCCTCTAGAGTTTCTATATAGTATAGTTCCCATAGAAAAGTAAGGTCCGAAAAGAAGTCTTGGTTAAAAAACTTGCTTGTTTTCAATGGAGGCTGCAAGGGTATTCAAAACTTCTTCAGATCCGAATTTAACTTTTCCCTATTATTTTTCCTGTAATCAGATCTTAAGTAAGTTTTAAATTTAATTGAACGAAAATGACTAAATTGAACTTTGAAGGCTTGAAAAAACACATAAACAATGAACTTTGCACCTTTCAAAAAAATTGGTTTTTACATTTTCTATAATCTACTTATTTTGTTCCTTCTCAACGCTTCAATAAGCGTTGCTGTATGAGTGGAGCAAAAAAAAATCTATAGTTAATCAAATTAATCGGTCGAATTAACGATTGCCAAGCGAAATTTGCACAAATTGTAAGCTTTGCTCTGGTGTTAGTCTAAGATAACAAGACATTGCTAGTTTGATCACAGTCGGAAATAGAAACCTCTAAGAAAACACACTTTAAATATGAAAGGAAGATATAATTAAAAATCAATAAAACTTTAAAACTTTTCTAAAATTGTGGGGAAATATGGCTTACCTCTTTTCAAATGTTTTTCCTCTCAATTGAATGCCACTTTTGGCAGTCATAAATACGCGTACATACTCTCATCTAAAAGAACACATTGCTTCATATTTGTTTTTCTGCTTCACATAAATATTTATGCAGCTTTTAATCAAAGGAAAGAAGAAAAAAAAAATACGCAAGAAAAATAAACCCAACGTTCGCGCCAGCTCAGTCAGCTTTTCTCTTATCGCATTTCGTCTATTTGTTCGCTTATTTAAACATTAAATGCGCTTACATTTTGATTAGCAACGTGTGTTTGTTTTCATATCAATGAGAAGTTTGAGCTTGAAAAATGTGAGAATAATGCGTTTGGGTATCCTTTTTTGCCCCCTGATTAAAATGTATGAAATGCGCAATTAAAAAAAGGAAAGGATCCAAATCCCTTTGAAATGACACACAAATTTACTTTTAATTAAATATGCCAAAGAGTTTCAGAAATGTATACATATGGATTCGATTCTTAATTAAAAGTGTGTTAAAAACAATGCGGTGTCTGTACAATTGTGAAGCAATTAAAATGATAAAGTTATTAAAATGACAGTTGGTCAGGTGGGAGAGTACCTACTTAATGGCTTAATCATTGGTGGCAATTGTAAAGATTTCACTTAATGTTTAAGCCAAACGAGCTTCTTACACAGACAGTTTACGCCAACAAATGAACTGGAAATACAATTTTGTTGCGCTTGATTTGTTGCCGCCAATATTTGTTTTGCTTTTCTATTTTCGAACAAAAAAAAAAAGAAACCATAATATTATGAATATGGCCTGAAAAGTGATACTTTAAGCTACAAAACGCTGCGTTTTATGTTTATGTTACATAACCAGTCGAAAAGATATGATGACGATATGAAGTGAAAAGTTCTCAGCATTGATCCATGTTGACAGTTTATTTTCGCAAAAATGGGAAAATATGGTAATGTGGCACCACGAAGTATAAATACCCTTGCCTTATCCTTAGCTTACTTATAATCCTGCTTCAGTGTGCAAGAGAGTAGCCGGTATTCAACAGAAAGGCATACAAAAGTTTCATCAACAAAGCGCTCAGTTTATTGTGCAGCTGTCGCTTCTTATTTTTTTCAACAAAAGAAGTTTTCAAACAAAATAGCCTCCATAACATAAGGTAAGTATACGACGAGTACAAAAATATATTTTGGCAGAAGTTTTCAAAGAATAAGGCAAAGTCAACCGCCAAATGCAGATCATTTCTTATCATCTTTAACTTCAAACTAAAAGCTTATACGGCGAATAATACTGATTGTACGAATATCGTTTTACGACACCTGAAGAGCACTGGAAACATGATTTTAAGATATTTCATTCGTTTTGGTAAAAATGTTTCGAAATTTGATCTTTGCCATTCTATTCCTAGAATGTAAATGGCAATACGTAAGCTGGTATTTAAGGAACACTCTTATAAAATAAACTTACCCTCTTTAAGGGTATCAAAATAAATAAATAAATATGCCAAGTTATTTTCGCTCTCGCTCTGTTTCCCGCCAACGTGTGTGGCATAAAGCGGCTTTTTGGCATTTTTTTTTTGGGGTTTTGTTTTTGTCTGAGAGAGGGTTCGACGCTTGGCCGATTCGCCGTTTCGCGAGGCTGTGTGGAACAGTTTATTTTTATTGCCCAACGACGACACGACTTTGCTTTCGTATCGATGGCGTTCTTTAGCTCTGACAAAAGGCAAATGTTCCCATTTGTCATTTAGACAACGCGACTGACATTTGGCAGCAGTAGCAAAAACAACAACAACCACAACAACAAACTGTCAGCAATTGAGGCAGCCTGCGGGTGGAAATTCAAAGCTAACGCCCAGCAGGAGAGCATTTCGATAAAATGCTAAAACAGCAAACTTGCATGCAATGAGCGAATTTACAAGTACACAAGTTTAGAATTCAAGGAACAGGGAATTTGATAAATTTAAGGAAAGATTATGCTTAGGATTTGGAAAAACATGCTTTAAGTCAGAAATGCACGCAGCCTGCTAACGGCAGTGCAGTCAACAATAAAAATCTACACAAACTTTAAAATGCCGCCATGACCACAATTCTCAAGGATCTTTATCTAAAATCTAAGTCGATAGTACCACAATCCATTATCAACCACTCCACGTAACTTCGGAAAAATCCCCTGTACCCTTTTGGGGTTTTTTTCCCCACATAAGCGAATCGAGTTGGTCAGTTCTTTGATATTTTTGGCCTTCCAGTTGTTTTTGTAAACTGCAGCACTCAGACTTCCAAAAAACTCTTCAATTGGATGACACTGCGGAAAGTTTGGTGGGTTCTGTTTTTTTGGAAAAAAAAGAAATGGCGAAAAACGATATTGGTTGCACATCCACCGATATTGAGATTTGACAGTTTTTATTTGGTTAGGTGTGTAATTTGGTTCGTTGCTTACGTCTGGCAACAATATTATTTATTTTCAGCACTTTACTAATGAAGTCAATTCAAGCGATTGAGCCGAGCTTAGAAGCAAAAACGGCCAGAGTACAAGCAAAGGCACCACGAGGTAATTTTTTCAACATGACAACTCTCGACCACATGTTGCGCAGCCGGACAAAATCTACCTTGAATCGCTGAAGCGGGAAATAAAAGATTGAACGTTTATGTGTTTATTCCCCAATCACAAAAATTATTGAACGGGTTTGGATAAAATTTTGAACTCAGATAGATGACTTTATTTAATGGTAAAAAAACGCGATTTTTACAAAAAATTTTCGTTTCTCATATGAGCATAAGAGGCGTAGATCAAATGTAATCGATCTAACTATAAAAGGTTAAAAGAAAAACACTACAAACAATCTCAAATTGTTTGTTTATGATTTTCTAATATATGCCTGGAAACGAACTTCTAATTTGGTGAACCTCAAAAATATCAAGACAGATAAGTGCGATGAGAAGTCAAGAAACTTATTCGCAAGCGAAACTCAGGTAAGCCTTTAAGCGGAACGGAGAGCTGCCGCAACGTCAGAGCAGACGAGCAATCGACGTCGACAATTTGCTGAGCACATTGCATCCCAGATATACCAGTCGGGCCAGTGGTAGGCCTGGTTAAGCAAGAAATCGACGACAGCCATTTGCTATACACGTCGGAGACAGGCTTTTTCTATAAGGGCGGCGATAAATAGAATATTCCGGAAAAATCTCAAAATTTGCAAAATTCTCATCTAAGTTTGTTTACTGCAGACGGGTAAATAGGAGGAATGATTAAAAAAAATGGCGAAATTTGCTCAGTTTTTCTATGTGTTCAGACTATTATAAAAACACCCTGGTGGTAAAGATCGAACTTTATAATGAGTTTAGATCAGAGGTATCCAAATATCTCTTATACACAGATAAAAAATCCAAAATCAGAAACAGCAAGAACCACAAGAAAACAAAGGAGAAAACCGGTTGTGTGTGTGTGTGTGCTTGTGGCTCGTCTACAAAATCAAAATCGACGATACAGCGCTGTCTGCACGTAATGTTGTTGCCTTCAGTTTCGCAAGAGCATAGGAGAGAAAGACGAAGTTGCTGCTGATTGTTTTGCTTTAGTCCTATGCGCATTCCAGAGGCCTTCGCGCAAACCAACAAAAAATACTCCCCAAACAATAGCGAGGGCACCCCTGGTTTAGATTATCATGTAGATGACAAGTGTATATTATGCTTCGCCTCTTCGTTTTGAGATTTAAATGCTAAAGGGGTCGACTTAACGCATGCCGGGTAGCTACTAGTATTTACAATTTATTTTCTTCAATAGTTTGATTAGGTTGCGATGGCTGAGAGCGATAAGTCGCCCTCCCACTTGGGCATTTTTGGGCCCATTGCGATGCCATATACTTACGTTCCCTGTTAACCCTTTTTTTTTCTACTAAGGGAAGGTTCTCGTTACTGAACCATGGTGTGGACAGAATGAATTTTAGTAGAGCTGGGATCTCTAGCTCGGATGTCTCCGAGAGATTGAGTAGAAAAAGCTGACCCAGTGTCCTAAGACGGCGGGACAATGGCAGAGAAGATGTTGTACTGTTTCTTTCTCCTTTTTTTCCTGCAGCTTCTGCAGAAATCATGGTAGCTGAAGCCTAGGCGTGCAGCGATAAGACAATGACACGTCATGGTACTCACCAGAAGCGATATGTGTTTTCTTCTGTGACGTAAAAGCGTGGTAGTACGCTTTAGGTTTAATGTTGGCCCCGTAAGCCTTGCTTCCGCACAGGAGGAAAGCTTTTTCCATTGATCCGCAGCGAGACGAAGTGTTTCGACTTTTGTGTGATGCTCATAGTTACTCGTATATTGCCATAGACATCCCTACCGTGCTCTTCTCTGAAAGGAGCTCGATGGTGAAACCTATTCATTTCAGACTCATTTCCTTCTATGATACGATGTCCAGGCACCCATATAAGGTGTATACTAAAGTGTCGTGCGATCTCGTTCAGAAATTCAGTTAGTGTTTTTGTATTGTTGGTATACGAGTCAAGTGCTTTAAGGGCGGCTTGACTGTCTGAGTATATGAAGACGTTGTCTTCCCTGACCGATACCACCTACGCTTGTTCTATGATAAAATTGTAAAATCTCTATTTGATAAGATCTTTTCATGAAGAATGTAAGTCTTGAGCTCATAGCTAGACAATGGTCAACCGTAATTTACTACACTTCTCCCTAATCAGAATCCCTCACTAACCACTTATGACTTGGACACTTTGCACATTATATTTCCAAACATTTCTCCACACTCCTGCTTACTTTATTTAAGTGTTTCTTTTGTGCAGCTTTTGCTCTACTAGCGACTTCTGTTTTACGACTTTTGGGCTAAGGTTGTCTTAATCAAAACAATATTCAAGGATATACCGAAGGCCGTACTAAAATAGTTGTATCGGTATTATTCCCTGGATTCAAGTGATACACAGAGGTAAATAATTGAGAACATAAGACAGAAAATCTGCACAAACGTTACCCAAAACAGGCCATGAACTGTTTTCTTACTTAAGGTACAATGTTCTCACTTCCTGAACAATTTTTTGAGAACGCATAAACTTGATTTGAGTTGAAATGTTCCGTTTTTGAAAACATTTTAGACTCAACTGTGTTTGGTTCAGCGTACAACTTCAGCGACGATCCACCCACCCCACCTGTCTTGGCTTATTATATAAAGAAAAAGAAGTTTTTGTCGGACTTGCACTCAACGTTCTGTGTTAGTCGCCGTGTTAGCTCACTGCGCCATCGCACACAATTGTATACGCACGTCTAAATGGCTACTTACACTTTTCTGTGCGGTGGTTGAGTTGAATTGTTCTCAAAATTTGATTTGAAGGCTAACTATTTTCTGAACAGGTTTTTCCCTCTGCGTACTTCATGTCAATTGTAAATGTAAAATGGCTTGACACAGCCCCAAAGGGCCAAAGCCGAGCTCCTCTCAATCTCTTGGCTTGTGCGCTTCTAATTTTCGCACAAGAGAAAGGGACCTACAGTTTAACGCCGAGTCCGAACGGCAGTTTGAGAAGCTTTTGCATGGCTAATTACTACAAAGCTGGCGCCAACAGCAGTGAGGGGTGACCGGGTGTGTAAGTTTATTCAAAAAAAAAACTTTTCATTAGATGTTACTCTTGCACAGCGGCCGCTGATGCCATATATTCAAGTGAACTTGTTCAAGACGTTACTTTTATTAAACTGTAAGAAATTGCGGCACCTACTTTGCATCTTCATCATATACTTATCATACTATGTGGGCTTAACTTAACTTAACTTTTTTACCTCCTTAGATTAAAAATAATATTTTTGAAAGCTTTCACAATATATATTCAATGTTTAATCTAGCCAATTAACAACAAACAAAATGAACAGAAGTCAAATTGAGATTAAATTAAATGCAAAATTCCAAACAATGCAAATTCCATTCAGTTTTTTAATTGGCATTCAATAATTTTGCCACAAACACGCAACTTTTTTAGTTAAGCTTTTTGTTTGCAACTCTTTTCTTTCATTTGATTTTATACAAATTGTAAATTTCAGTTGCACACAGCAGGTCTATGCCATTTTTTTGACCACATTTTTATTAAAAAAGACAAACAGTTTGGGTATGAAATTGTCACAGATGCAATTTTTCAACTGTCAAATCAAAATATAAAACCAATTATTTTCCCCATGATTAATTACAATATATAGAAAATAGTGTGTGTGTCGTAAACAAATGTTGAAAACCTCAAAACGAGTTTGATTACGCACCCAAACCCACAGCCAATGTTCTTGCTTTGATTTATGATGTGCAGAATCCCATTTCAAAATTTAACCCGACGACAAGAGAATCACCTTAAAATTCATAAGTTTGTCAAGGGAAATTTACAAACACAAACACTGAGGGAGGAGAGCCTCGGGGTTGGGCTGAGTGGGCCAAACAGCAGCAGCTGCATGTCATTAACTATATGAGCGTCAAGCATATAATCCATGCTACTACTACGACTACCGGCACAACATGGCGTATGTGTAATGCTACTGCAAAACTTTTCAACGCTTCATTTTTTGAACATTTAACACGGACAACTTGGTTAAGGTGAGGCTCTGCTTGTTTGTGAGTGTGTGTGTGTGTGTGTGTGGGTAAGTGTGGGTTTGCATAAGTGACACCCACTTTTCCCACTTTTCGTTTTTGTTGCCATTTTTTTCTATTTAGTTGTCATCAGCGGTGGGGATTATGCTTATGAAAACGAGAGTTTATGTTTGCAAATTATGCAAAAGAGATGATGATGGGGACTAAGACTGAGCTTAAAACAGAAGATGAAGGTAATAATGCCAGCCACATAGTCAACGAGCCAAAATGAGTTTTGTCAGAATTTAATCAAAAAGTAGTTGTTTTAACTATGTGAATAGGTTTTATTAACATTTAAAAAAAAGTTCAAGTAAAAATGAACTTTAGAAATGCAGGTTCCCAGAGACAGCTTACACACCCAGAAAAAGTAGAACGAATAATTTAAGTACGAACGCTCTTGAAAAAAATTTATTCATTCTTGAATTTTTAAGAATTTCGCGCTTGAAATCGAGCTAAATTCGTTCTGTTTGGTGTTTTTAGGCGAGGAGGGTGAGGAAAAGAATCTGAGAGAGGAGAGCAAGCACATTTGAGAGAATAGCGATGAACCCGCTCTCACTGCATCGTTTTTTTTTTTTTGGGAGAGGGGTGTGTGGGGAAACAATCGAGTGAAGAGCGCTCCCCGTCAGTTTATATATAAATTTGGACGATGCTCAAGGCATCCTACATGTGGTGCTGTTGTCTAAGCGGTGGTGTTGTCTGTGAGTGCAGTCTTTCGAGGTCCCGAGTTCGAGTCGCAGTAAAGGAAAGTAAAAAATAAAATAAAAAAATAAAACTAATTCACAATAAATGGAGTGGGGTGGGGTGGTGGGTTGGTGTGGTTGGTACCAACCCCTCACGGCCCCCACCCAAAATTCCCAGGCAACCCCTCCCCTCCGAAATCACCCTAAATTCCACACCCCACCTTCCTTTTTTACACAAGAATTTTTGTACCCGATTTGGATCAAGAATTGCAGCTCTTGGATCAAGAAAAACGGGATCAAACTTTCATACTTGGATCAAGAATTTCGTTCTTGGATCGAGAATTTTCACTCTTATCGAACTATTGAGTACGAAAATTCTTCATCCAAGTATGAAATTGTCTATTTTTTCTGAGCGAAGGTTCGTTCCTTCCGGACATATTTAGTAATCGGGAATCTTTATCGATTCGTCAAAGGAATGGTAAAGATCGGATGAACGATAGTCGAGTAATAAGGAAATCAAACAATTATGGGCAGCACCGGTCGCAACGGTGATGGGCAGCACTTCACAGGTACAGAGTATATTATAGTCGGATCGACTTTCTAACAAGTTTTTAAAAAAGGAGAAAAAGGATAAACGAAACTCAATCTGCCTACAAATTTTTAAAAGGTAAAAGGGACAGAAACAAAATCCGTGTGCCTGCTGGCTGAAAAAAACGGAACATTACTGGCAGGACAAAGCTGAGCCTCCTTTCAATCACTTGGCTTGTGTGCTTCTTAGTTTGGCACAAGAGAAAAAAATCTTCAGTTTAACGCCGAACGGCAGTTTTGAGAAGCTTTTTCAGGGCTAGTTACTATAAAGCAAGCCCCAACATCTAGTGAAGGTGACCGGGTGTATAAGTTTTTCAAGCAAAAAACCTTTTCATTAGATGTCCAGAGGCGGGATCGAACTCACAACCTCTTGGACAGCAGACGCCCACACTATCCCCTGAGCCACACACAGCCGCAAATAAACAATAAAATAATGTGTTCTGTACTTTTCTGTGACCGACATGAACATGAACTTCTCAAATAGTTGACTAGGTTTCTCACAAGTTGGCGCTTCTCTCATCTAGTATGCTGACTACCTCCTCTCCAGTGAGGAGCTGCCTATCGAAATGCAACGTTTTCAGCTGCTTCAGATTTGTACATCTGCCCTGGAAATGCCATATGTCATCGTTTTCTCGGGTATTACATAAGGAATAAGATACCGTGCTTATTGTGGTTCGCCAGTCAAGTCCCAATGACATACACATCTCCTTTATTCCAGAAATCCCAAAAATATTGTTGTCTAACTCCAGAAGATTGCCTGTTAGGTAGTTGGGCAAGTTCCATATAGCCAGGGTGCACATCTAGAGAGAATAGGTGTGCCAATGCATAACTCGGCATGCTAGGTGCTAGCTGCAATACTTTCTTAAGTAGATGGTTTTGGAGCCTTTCAACTTCTTCTAAGTGCCTGCCGCCCCAGCCTTGTGCTCCATAGAATTGAACTGCGCGACATACTGCATTAAAAACCTTCTATCTGACATTTATGCTAATTCCACGCTTGACAATAAAATTGCTCCAAGTCTCATTCATACTTGCTTTGTCTTTATTATGATTGCTAGGTACGTGAATTCGTGGGAAGTTTATACGAGTTCCCCTTTATTGTCTTCCTCTCCGTCGCTGCCAGTCTACCACCTATCCTGAAGACCATAATTTCAGATTTCGATAGGTTTACCTCCTATCCACACATGGTACAATACTCCTCCAGCCGATTAATCATGTTTTGAATCTCGCATATATTAACCGCTGTAATGACGATGTCGTCTGCATACATTGAGGGGGTATTTGCTTCGAGAGAGACCAATTTTCGAAAACTCAATAACAATAAAAACTATCAAGTTAGGTAGCTGTAGTCTAGTGCCCCGACTCCAAAATACCCTGTTCCTTTGATTTCGTGTGTTTTCATTTACATACACACAATGCTCCAGCTCTACGCCACTTCTGCTAAGTTCATAAACCGAACAAAATGTGCTATTTATTAATAGTGAATGTGCTAGCCGAAGGCTGTCCCAAAATCGCCTGGCGGACGGCTGTCATTTCATGTACAGTCTCTGTTAGTCGTGGCCGGTTGTGATGCAGTGGGTAGGGTGAAGGGCTGCTGTGCTGTATTTTATTTTAGAACCAATATATACGGATGACGGTGCTGTTGGTGGGCTTCACAACTATATGATCGATTGCTGCACAATACCGAATCTTTGGAAAATCTCTGATAAAAGATATAAAGGAGTCAGAAAGAGCAATTATCTGGATGTACTTATTGTGGCCTGGTGTGGTGCAGCGGGTAGTGTATCTGCCTGCTGAGCAAAAGGTCGTAGGTTCGATACCGCCTCGGGATCGATAAAGAAACGGCAAAAATGAGAAACACACAAGCCAAAAGATTGAGAAGGAGATAGCTCGGCTTGGCTCTTTGGGCTATGTGCCGGACGGTTAACGAAATTACCCAAGCCGATGGCTGCCTAAAATCGCCTGGCGGATGGCTTACATTTAATGTACAAAATCTGGTACTGCTTTGGGATCGGGCAGGCCATTGGTTACCCTTAGCTGACTGCCGGATGGTTAACACAAATGTGCTGGCCAACGGCTGTCCCAAAATCGCCTGCCGTACGGCTGACATTTACAGCACAGTTTCTGGTAATGCTGAACCGATCTGCCGGTCCGATGGTTACCTTAAACCGGCTGCCAGGTGGTTAATGAAAAAGGGCCTGACCGATGGCTGTCCTAAGACCGTCAGTCGGATGGCAGACACTTCATTTCTGGTAGTTCTGTGCTTGATCAGTAGCCTTAGGTCACCGCCGGATGGTTAACTATATTTGTATGAGCGTCCGGGGGTACTGTGCCGATCCGGTCACCTGACGGCTTGCTTTCGGCAGCACCTGGCACAAAAAAAAAAACTACTGTAATTATTCTTAAAACTAGTTGTTAATTTTTTTATAAAATAAGGATGTATAAGATAGGCCCACACAAAATTTCAAGTGAATCGGTCCACTAAAACTTGAGAAAACATGTAAAACGTTTCGGTAAAAAGTAGTTTCGAGAAAAACGCACTTAAAGTCTTAGAAGCGCTGTAAATATACCTATGTATAACATAAATATATTACGATCGCCAATATAGAGTGCTCCTTCCAAAACTTCATGTAACGACCCTGCAGTCTTAAAATAGTCAGACACTTCTTCTCCTGTCCAAACAGCGGATTCAGTTTGTTCATATATATCCATATTTGAAGTCAATGGAAAATCCGTATACTTTTTTATTTTGTTTTGTTTTTGCAGTTCTTAGGTGTATGATTGCTGCTAGATTGTAGACGTTATCTACGGTGGAGTAGCCCTCTCAGAATCCGGCCTGATACTCGTTCTTAATATTTTTTAGGTTAACCCACTTGCTCTGTCGCTAATTTATCACGCTCTTAAGTACTTTTTCTATACAATTAATATAAAAGATACCACGGTAGTTTTCGGGCAGACACATATCACCCTTTTTGTAGACATATGCATTACATATTATGCATACATATTTACAGTTGCTTCGCGGTAGTGTCCATGCGTAAAACAACAACGAATGCGGGCACCCCTGGACTACAAAGTACTTCCGGAACTTCACAGCTGGAGTTGGTGCAATCACAAAATTTGATTGTTATATTCGTGAAAAAGAGAATTTGAAAAGAAACATTTAATATAAAGGGTTTCAAAATGAAGCGCCCAATTTTTAATTTTTCTAAATTTCCAAAGAGAAAACCAGTTGTATTAAATTTTCACTGAAAATATAACAAATGATTGCGATAACAAACAAATTCAACCTTGTGACCTTTCTTTTTTATAAATATCTTACTTTGAGTGCATTAACCATTTGTCAACTAAGCCCTCGTTTTCTGCTTAACAACATAATCCTCTTTTTCAACATGCAAATACAAATTTTAATAATTATCAAGTGAAATGTCAAGCACCCATTGAAATTGCATATTTTAATTACAATTTGCTTTTGGCCACAAGTGACCCAAATATATGGAGAGCAAAAAAAAAAATGGTTCTTTCAACCCTTTCTGCCTGTCTGCATAATTATGTAGCCAAAAAACAGGTTGGCTGACCAGCAAAAAAAAAAGAGGTCCAACGTAAAACTCTTCTCTCACCAAATTAACCCCAGTTCTGTGGCTTGAACATGACGAATGAGTTTTTTCAGTTTTTGTCAAGTTTACCACTTTTATTAAAAAAAAGTTCAACAAAAAATTCCCTCTGACACAGGTGCAGCTGCAGAAGTTGCCACAAAAACTTCTCCGTTTAAAGATTTCACAAATTGTTTAGAAATTTTAGAAATTTATAGCCAACCATTAAAATTTTATACTCGCCCGTAAATTGGCTAATATTTCCATATTTATGTACACATAATTTTTGGGTGGCATTAATTTATGTACTCGGGCTAGGCCGAAAAATTATGGTGATTTTTTTAAATCGATCGCAGCAAAATTATGTTATAAAATGAATACTCGGAAAATGTGGTTTAATGGGGGATTATTCTATTTATAGAAACCTTTTAAAGACGGAAGCAGTTGATATGTGATATATGAACGAGTATGGTCGAATTGCGGTTTTAGCTTGAGTAGACCTCAAGGCAGGTGTAAACTAAGCTGAGACCTTACACAAACAATAAATTGAGAGACTTTGCAAGTGAGTGATTAATGAATGAAATGAGTAACAGAGTTGTAAACATGATTTTTATATGTTGATTTACATGTCATTAGACTCCATTTTTGTGGTGATGTGATTTTAAGGTCTATTTACCGAATCTAGGAAGTAATTAAAAGCAGTTCAACATGGTTTTTAACAGTAAATTAAACGATTTGGAAGAACGGGAAAAAAATCAGGTGGGCAATTAAACACCAGAAGAAGTATAATGAATTGGTAGCGAATTTCCTTCGAGATTACAATTAGTCGACAAATGATGGATAGCCTGTTTTTCGGTAAAGTTGTTAAGTTGGCTTTAGTGCCATTCCAGCGGAGACAAGCTTTGTCTTAATTCAATTCCCTAGTATAAGTACATTTCGTCTGTGTCAATCCCACTCTGTCATATGCCAGCTTGATTAAATAAAGTCGTACGAGATTTCGTTTCACTTCCTCCTGTGCAAGTCACATATTTATATTTGTAATAAGAGTAATGTAAGATGGTCGATTCTGAATAGTATGAATCCATATTTGTTTGTCAACATGTTTTTGAAAATTATTCTCAACTATGACAATTTGATTTTTGACACATCAGCCCCAAAAATAATTTATAAATATAAAATAAATATAACCGTCTGGTTCTCGAACACGAATACTCCTAACATGCTGCCTTTAAGTTGTGATCATTTCGTAAATTCATTTTAAGAGGCACTCCACTCCGGAATCGAACCTCTTCTGAACCAATTTGGTTCAGGATTATACGACAAATTTTCGCACAAGAGACATAGATCTACAGTTGACCGCCGTCGTATAATAATAGGTTTTCCATATCTTAACTTGGAACCTTACCCACTCTTTTGAACAAGGCTCGGACTAAAAAGTCTATATTAAACCACATTGAGAAGGCAAAAAAGCTGCCCTTATCTTCGAAAAATGGGTTACCCAGTCCCTAAGTGCTTTTCGTAAGGTGATGTAAGTGTAAGTGTATATAATTGTGAGTGTAAGGTGTAAGATAAGTAACCTAGATCCCACGAGAATCATATTGTTTTCATCCAGTTGTGTTAAGACTGCCCCCAGTGCTACTGGACTTGCATCAGCGATAAGGCAGATTCGATCATTCGTGGTAAAATATGACAGCATTGGTATTCCTGATACTTTTGACTTCAAATTCTCAAATGCCACATTTTCTGCATCGCCCCATGAGAATTATGTATTGGCTTTTAGTAGATGTCTCAAGGGTTCTGTGGGTATCCCCAGAAATCCCAGAAAACTGCGTACTTCTTCTTTATTTTTCGGTGCTCGAAACAAGGTGATCACCTTGGTTTTTTCAGGATCCACTTCAATACCTTTATCGGACAGTATACGACCCAGAAATTTCAGTTTCTGCGCCTTCAATACACATTTTGTATGATTTAGCAAAACGTTATTATTTTTAAAAATATCTTTTACTATTCCGAGAGTTTTATCATGCTCTTCCACACTGCTAGCAAATACTATCACGTCATCAATATAATTTAACACATTTGGGCATGGCGCTAACATTTCCTCCACGCGCCACTTTAAACACTTGGCCGCCTTTTGTTTTTGTTTTTGATTCTGCTCATAATACAGCAAACAGGAACAGATAAGGGATGAGATGATGATCTTAAACATTTCAGTATCAGAAGGTCAGCTCTATTGTTCAATGAAAAGATACGAAATATCTGAATTAAAAATAATTTTAAGATCAACGCCAGCAGTCGAAAATCAATGCCAAATGTTGATAGTCTTTGCACTTATATATTAAAGAGAGAATAAATCTGAAATATTGATAAGATCCTTCCTTTTTTCGGAAGAAATTATATTTTTGAAGCTATAAAATAGATATTCGCTACACAGAGAAAACATAATTAGCTTCACGCCACGTGTAAAAACAACAATCCTAAACGTGGCCAAAATTGGAACGTTCAAAATCAACACAGAAAAGTTATATTTTTCATACAGAAAACTGTTTTTCACACGTGACATGTAGGTTTCTTAACAAACGTTAAGGTTTTTAAATGCTGAATGAAACATTTAGAAATTCTACGCGAAACGTGAAGCTTATCGTCGCTTGTCGCTTCCCTTTATATGTAACTGTGATTTGGGGCTTTGCCGCGCGAATGGTTAATAGTCGTATCGGCAAAGCTGCCGGGAATTGTGTCTAAGTTCTAAGACTGTTTTTCAGAACCTGCCCACTTTGTGCCCCTTCCTCCCATTATTCCCCACACTATCCTCCTCACCACAATCCCTTGTGTAAATAGTGTAAGTAAAAAATATCCTTTTGATGATTTTCGTATCCATTTGGACATTAGTATCCACTCAATCATCCAACGGAGCTGAAAATCTTTCAAAGGATGATAATTTTTCAAATCCTTTCGACGATTTTTAGCTCCGTTGGATGATTAAAAGGATTTTAAAGATGATTAAAAGGATATAAAAGGCATATTCAGTCCAAATGGATCTTTTTTGGATTTTTTTTTTGTAGTATTTTTTGTATATGTGCACGCCGCATGTAGAAATGAGAAAGCTAAACGTGGTATGTAGAAAAGCTTCACAAACGTAGTGGGTGGAAAATCCCTATTAAACGTGTAGAAAAACTACATTTTCGTGTAGTTTTCATATATTTTTCTCTGTGCCTTTTAGGATTTAGTGTAAGCATTTTTTGATCCAAATTTCAACACGATATCGCAATATTTGGATTATCGTGATTTCTGACGAATGCATTGGAATGTGTATTCCACCAAAGCCGGCACACAGAAATTAGATACAAAAGATGGAAATGAGGCCAGCCTTATCTTTTATCTTTATCTTTTTATCTTTATGAACCAAAACTATTTCTGATTGCATATAAGTCTTTTCATAAAATATCAACTAGATTGGACCCAAGTTATTTCTGAATATTCGACATATTTTGCATATTCAGAATTTTACTTTTTTTCCGCCATATCATCAAAGTCAGGTTATAAAAACGTTGCATACTTTTTGCTCACATAACGATGAAATGGCCACATTAATGTTAATGCTTAACTTAGGGAAAGGCTATTAAACACTAATTGCCGACGTATACGGGTATATCGAAGTCGGGCAGCACCGACTTTAACTTAAGCTCTCGCTTACTAACTCGCCGTGCGTTGCCACGCCCTATTCTAGTAAAACTTCATGATATTCTAAGCTTATTATAGAACTTTTCACATTTCGCGATTTCTAGTACCGTTCGATCGATCCTATTAACCCGAATACATTTTCTTTGTATCAAATTTTAACGATAATTCATCTTATCTTAACAATTTTCTAATTTCGAGATTTTTTGTACCATTCTAAACTTATATGAGAATTTAGTAATTTTCACGTCAAGCGACTCCAAACTTAAACAAACAACAATTGATATTTCACTAACTGTCGTTCATGAGTTAGTGCTGGTCGTATGTCCGCTATTATGACAATGCTGTTCCAACGAAGTCGTAAAGAGTTTGATGAGCTCATTGTGTTCGTGTAACAATTGCTGCAATTGCTGCAGTTATTCTCTTTTCGTTGTACTAAAGATAGCACAACGCCGGTTTACTTATTATGTGAATCTCCAAGAAAGTATATTTGAAGATATATGTGTTCTAGATCTGGATCTATAGGGATCCAGCCAGATGGAAAACTTGCCACTAAATCTTTATAGTTGAATGCAATTTCAATAGTTTTTGTCTTTGTTGGCTATATTAGTGTAAGAGTGTGTTATGTCATGATGTATTTTGTGGTTTTAGTGTTGGTGTATTGGCATTCATCGCAGATTTTGGAAAAATTACCATAACTGTTGGATTGTTTTGAAAAGGTACAGGTTGAAAGATAGAAGAAAATGAAATCTTATCAAACGACGTCATTTGAAACGGAACTTTGTAGGTCTTGATGTGTTGCCAGAAATGGTTCGAATTTTAAGATTCAGCGTGGTAGAAGCAACTCATTGCAATTCAACAATCCAGTCAGTTTTTAACTGCATTTCAATGCTGAAAGACATTTGACGGAAATGAACTGATTCCTGTGAAAAATCTACATATGTATATCTCGATCGAAACGAAGTAGAATTCAGGGGAAATTCTACCAGACATTTCACTATGGTTTCCCTTGCCTTCTGAAGTTTTTTTTCATTGTGTGAAGAATCACATTTTAATAAATTATTGAATAATCCATTTCAAAATTTTCCATAATATGTTCTAAAGTGAAAAATTCTATTTACAACCACCCAAAAATATTGCCATCAATCAAATTATATACCTACCAAAAAAGAAATCAAATTTGCAACTTACCTTATGCACAGCGGCATGTAAATCGAAAATTAACAAAAATGTCACTTTACATCACGCCTGCTGCTGCGGCAGCTATAAATCATGGTACACAAACACAATCTACTAGTAGATGATAGTCCTGGGGTCTCTAGTGCTTGGGCTCTGGCAGTGTGAATATTCAAATCAGTTTGCTGGCGTTGGCTGCTGCCAATAAATGAAATTTGTTATAGGGTTCCTCCCCCACCCAAGCAAATACGCGCGCACACACACACACACACAAACACACACACTCCAACGGAGAGAAACACAAGAATTTTCGGCGGGGTGCCCGTGTATTTAGCAAATGAACCGTAATTTCTGTTGATTTTGTTGCCTTTTGGCAAATGTAATTTGCACTAATCAAACTTTACAGATTGCGAGACGGGGGGAAATGAATGGTCACTGATTTTTGGCTTTCGATTAATTAACTTTTGCACTTCAGTTTCAGTTTGGTTATCTTCTTTGCGCAAAAAACACGCTCAAATATTTAACGGAAATCGTCAAAGCTGGACTTGAAGTTTTGGGGCTAAAAGCGCATAACCAACCGCCTGGGACGAGTGAGAAACGAATACTGAAGTCGAGCGATGGACAGCGGCGGCTGATAAAATACGAAGCATAGAATTTGTGTCGGGTGCAAACAAGTTGTATGTAAAGCAAGCTGCAACATGTTGCAAGTGGCTTAGAACTAAGCTAAGGGTAGGCGATGTTTTTGGTTATTTTGAAGCGGGACCACTGATCTTGGGAATTTTATTAATAACATTATTTAAGATACGTTTTAACTTTAAAAGAAAACTGCTTCAAGTTTTTAAGAATTTCCAGAGGAAAATTTGTTAAATACTTGAAGCGTTTTCTTTTAACTTAAGACGCATTTAAAGGCTTTAAACTGTGCAGCTTTGATTTTCAGCAACATCTACGCATTGTGTAGCAATGTTGACCACATAAACCACAAAATGAACCACGGCAAGGTCCACAGCCACCGCAAAAAGGACTGCAACAAGGAGGACAGGGTCCTATGTAGCCAGGATTGAAGATGCAATGCATGATGAGGTATCTAAAAGCACAGACATAAATATAGATACATTTCTATCTGTTAAGACTTACCTTTAAAACTGTTAAATTTAAAGCCCCAGAATAAAATTATATTAAAAACAAAATTCAAGTTCAGGCTCAGGCTTAGGTTTGATTTGTGCGAGTTATGAACAAGTTGTAAATCCCCCAACTGACAACAAACTAAAGGAAAAACTGTTGCTCTATCATTTTTTTTTTATAACAAACTTTATCCATAAAACATTACACACATACAAAACTGCAGAAATCTCAAGGAGACGGAGTCTGTAAGCAATGAAAATTCCGACCTACCGCAATAAATTCCGCGGGTAAAAAAATACAACTGCACAGCATTGCCAAAACGAGAGTGAATCTGCCCCAACTCAACACACACACTCTCTCAAGCAACACTCAAGGCAGCGTAACGCATACAAGGACACCTCTTCCGTACCAAAGCCATAAATCCCGCTAAGCCAAAACAAAACATCGCCTGGTTGTAAGGTAGCAGTGGGCAACCTTTGACCTGACACAATGCTCTACATTCGATGTTTGTTCGAGTTCGAGTTGGTTGGGAGTTTGCGCCCTTCAGCGTTGCATTCGAACAGCTGTTCTTAGTCCTTACCTAGGACAACATACAAGAGTTTCAGCTAGTCCTTGCAGCTTCCTTACTGAATGATTATGACTTGAGGCTAGCTTGCCAATCTCACTTCACACAACTGCTAATAAGCTACGCGTCTGAAAGCCAATTTGAAATTGAAAACAAAATACTCTGCAAATATGGTAGACTTGTATTTTATTGTTGTTGTTGTTGTTGGTAATTTTGCAGTTGTTATTGTCTCTGATGCTCTGTAATTTAAGAAGAGCAACATATTTTTCTTCAGCAATAATTGGCAGCTCCTGCTTTCAGTCTCGTCTCAGCTCAGGGATATTCCTTTTGGTCTTGCATTGTTCTAAAGAGAGAGGAAACACAGTTGAGTTTGAAATAAATACAAGTTGATAGGTTGATAGATGACTAATGCATTGTTTTGCAAATGATTAGCTGAATTTAAATTTGCTTAATTTGCATAAATATATTGAAATTACAGTTTTTACTGGCACGAGGTCTTGTTATGCTATTGGCATAACTTTAAACAGAGGCACACACCACAACAAAGGAGGCTTCAAGGTTGATCGGACGCGTTTCATGAGGGACCAAATCCTTACTCATCAGCGATCTTGAGCCTGAAATGTTATTCAAAGAGCAGCCTCTCCATGCTAGCGACGGCAAAACTGTTTGGAAATTCCAAAGGCAGCTTGCGCGCTAAACACCAAAAAGATAGCCTAAGACAGCCATTGGCCTCCATTGTTTGTATATGGAATCATTTTTGGACTTTTGCTGCCGTTTGGCTGCTCACTGAGTACAAACTCCAATGGAGGCCACACACTTACAAAGAGGAATGGCTGTCTTAGGCTGTCTTTTTAATTGGTATGAAGGGATAAATAAAGTATGATTACACAGTGCGACATTTTGCAACTTTAAATTTTTGATAAACTTCATACCCGGTAAAACTGAAAGCTACCGATATATAAAGAAAAACCCTAGCTGGGTTTTGTCTGATTAGTCAGCATTTTATTTTTATGAGCATTTGAAATTTTGAGCTAAAGATCGCCTCTGACAAAAAGGGACTTTTTGTATCGCTCATATCTCTAAAACCATTTAGAACTTGGTTTGTATGTCTTCGGCAAAGTTGTAGCGCTTGACCTAGCCTACCACATCGTCTTTAATGATTTTTAAAAAATATTTCTTTTTCCCAAATAAAATCTTAGATTTGTCAAAATGTAATGAATTTGCCCCTTCTTCGTGTTCCTATTACTCCATTCTTCTCTAATTTTTCAAAACAAACGAGTCGGTCTGCCGATAACCACTGACAGAAACACTTTGGAGCGAGTGCTCATCAAACAACTGTCTGAGCAGAACACAGTAAGAGTCTGCAAAAAGTGTTCTTAGTTTTGTTTTTGTTTTGTGCGTTTGGTAAGCTGTTTGTATGTGTGACGCTCGTAACACAAAGACACACGGTAATTCACACATAAGAAAAAAATTGGCACTGGTAATGGCCGTGTCTGCAGCGGCGAGGTATGGTTTACCTGTATCGTCATGGACTGAGCTGGCAGCGCAAAAACAAGCGGTACTCGACCGAAATGAAACCCACCAACTGGCCAAGTGGTTTCAAGCGGCCTATTATTGGAGTCATAGACACCTTGCCCGATCACTTGAGTACGTTGAGAAGAGGTCGAGAAGGAAGCCCAAACCGGGCCCGCACGCGCCACTTATGGAGTTTATCCTATGCTTTATGCCCCGGCCCACGGCGAGCACAGCGGAGCCCACCGACGGACTTTCGATAAGCGTCATTTTAAAGCCGAGATAGCATACCCTGAGAGAGAGCGGCACTAGAGAAAGCCTTAGGATGGCAGAACGTGGGACTCATCCCCAACGGGACGCACAGCTAGTACCCAAAATCAAACCGTGGCTTGAGAGACCTCACGGAGAAGTAAACTTCTATCTCACCCATTACTGAGCGGACTGGAGCTTTAGAAGCTATCTTCACCGCTTCGAGCACGACAGCAGCCCCGAGCACAGGTAGGGAGACCTAGAGGGCACATCACGTCCTTTTCGAGTGTGGACGTTTCGAGCAACAGAGGCTGGCACTCAGGAGTCCGCTGGCGAGGAAGTTACCTTAGTAACTTCTGTGACATAATAGCTAGCTAACGATTCTGGGACGCGACCAGCACTTTTGAGCCAGTGCCCTAATGGAACTTCGCAGACTGGAGCGATTGAGAAGGACTGAAGTTTGCGTGGGTCCCTGGAAGCATTGCGCGCACCCAGGGCGCACAACTAATTTATAAAATACCAAAAATGGTCCCTCTTTGTGATAGGTAGTTTTAGTTTTAATAATAAACATGGAATATAAAAAAAAACAATAAGCAAAAACTTTGAAAGTCAAAGGTACAAGAGAAACAGAGACGTAAAATCGGTCTTTGCTCTGATCGGAACGAATTGATCAAAAACGCTACTGAAAGTGTCGTTCGCTCCCTCTTTGCGTTGTGCTTGTATCAAAACTGTTATTTGCGAGCTCTGCTTGTTATTGATTGTTTTTCTTAAATTACTCCGCGTGATTTGTAAGTACCTTAAATACCAATTCGTCATTCGTCAAAAACAAAATTTGACAAATTCCTAGCCAAAGATGAGCTGGTTGCTTTGAACTGCCTAAAATGTGTAATTTAGAAGGCTCTTGGCAAATACCGTGGTGCAAAATATGATGAAGTCATTCCAAACTATTGGAGTTTTGATGTCGCCCAAATTGCATTTTTTAAATAGCTTCTTCGGAAGGCATGAACTCTCCTGTGGTTATGGGGACGTATGTAGTGAAGTAAAGTTGCTTATCGGTTTGACATAGCAAACCCAGCGCCATCCTAGCTTACTGCGTCTCAAATCGACTCACACCTCCCCGTGCACCCGCAAAGCTGCTGGCTAACATGAGCGGCGATCCTACCCTGGGACAAATAGGGGGCGCTACTTCGGGCTTGGCATCCGATTATTGTCTATTATATCCGCCAATGAAAACTGCGACAAAAATGCCTCGGATACGGACCCCCGACGATGACCACGATTTGAGGATATGCACCTGGAATGTTCGTACCCTCAATGGAGAGCGTGCGGATTCCAAGCTGGTGGATGTCCTCGAGAAATACTCATCGGACGTTACCGCACTTCAGGAAATGCGATGGACTGGCAGGGGCGTAAGGTGATAAGATCGAAATCCAAAGCCCCATGGGAGATCTACTATAGTGGACATGATTCAAAGCACGAGTATAGCTGTGGTTTTGTAGTCAACGAAAGACTGTGGCGCTCTGTCATCAGCTTTACACCAGTTGACAACCGACTTGCCGCACTCAGGCTTAAGGCAAAATATTTTAATACTAGTCTAATCTGTGCGCACGCCCCGACAATAGAAAAGAACGATTCGGAAAAAGACGATTTCTATGAGCGCCTAGAAGACCTATATGAGCGCTGCCCCGATCACGACATCAAGATCGTGCTAGGCGACTTTAACGCAAAAATCGGGAGAGAATAAGTTTTTAGCCGATTTAGTCTACACCAAGAAACCACCAATAGACTTCGCTTCGGACCGGAACATGGTTAGTAGTACCAGATTTGAACACCGCGACGACCACAAGGCGACCTGGAAGTCCCCTGATCAATCAACACGAAACCAGATTGATCACGTTGTGATAGACGGAAGGCACTCATCGAGTGTTCTATACGTACGTGCGCTCCGAGGAGGTAATATAGACTCGTATCACTACCTTGTTGCAGCCAAAGTACGCACACGGCTCTGTGTGGCACATGCCGCACAGTCTAACACACGCCGAAAGCTGAACGTCGAGAAGCTGCAATCAGAAAGGACATCCGAAGCCTACTCAGCAAAACTCACCCAGTTCAAGGAAACCCTCCTGGCCCTTCTGGTATAGGCGAACAGTGGAAGCATATTTCACTCTATGAGTACGGCTGCCAAGGAGATTCTCGGATTTGCCGAGAACACCCGCCGCGCTACTGCAGAGAAAGACGTTGCGTACAAGAGAACTCTGCAGTCGGGAGCAACGAGGGCAGTTAAGGAGCGATACCGGGAGAAAAGGAGTGAGGAGAAGTGTCTTTTCAGACGTCGAAGACGTCGAAGTGCTGGTCGGAAGGAGTGAGAGCCGACAATTCTACCAGAAGATTAGGCAACTAACCGAAGGTTTTAAGCCCAGAGTCACTCTAAGCAAGGACGAGCACGGAAATCTGGTCACAGATCCGCAAGTGGCACTAGACAAATGGCGGATCGATAAAGATGATCCAAACCGAGATCGAACTCAGGGAATTCAGCAAAGAGGCCTCACTCACAACCCTCTGGACCACAAATAGTTTGCCAAATTTTAAGATTTTGTATAATAATAGCTCTCACCTTAGTAACTCCTCGATGGCCAGACATCATCAGTTCCTTTTCACCAACCGCAGGGACAAGAGGAACAGCAGCCACCACAAGGGTCGCAGCAAGGACCGCAAGGACCACAGGGACCACAGGGACCACAAGGTCCACAAGGTCCACAGGGACCGCAAGGTCCACAACCGGGCATACAGCAAGGCGGGCAGGGACCCACATAGAAGGGATTAAACATGAAGGCCATTTTGTAGGATTCTGCGAAAAATCATCAATGGAGATAACGCACCGACCGGAAGCTCGCTAACTTACCTTGAGGGTTTTGTGCTGAAGTAAAATGTTGCTTTTTGTGTTTGAAGCAAAGTTTTATTGTTGTATAGAAAAATTTCTAATTTTGCATTTTACTATTTGGAACTATTTTTTGTTGGTTTTTTTTGATGTTGCTAGAATGAAGTGTTCGAAGGGAATGAGCTCTGCTATAAAAACAAAAAGGTAGCTAGCCAAATGTAGTTGACAACTACATCTCCAGGCCTACTTTGTGGTTGGTTTTACAATTTTTTATTTTTAATTTTAGTTATCCCTTTGCCTTGCCCGAATTTCTCTTCTCCGTTTTGGAATCATCTGCTTTCTTCTCGTCACTTTGGTTCTGTGCTCGATTGTTGGCTTCTTGTGACGTTCCATGGCTATTGCAACTGGCAAAGATCTCTACCAATGCATACAAGCGATAACCAATATTGCGTACAAAAACGCAAAGGCCGAACATACGTTCACAATCCAATATGGGCAGCATTCCATCGCCGGGCCCTAATTGATCCATAGCATTTGTGCCCCGATTCACTATACGACCCAGGGGCCTAGAGGTATGAACCACCACCTGGGATGCGGAATGTGTAATGATCACCAGGAAGGCCAGTACACCAAGTACCCCAATAGCGGTGTGCAGCGTTTCCATAGCAATCGAGCAGAAGATCTCGCACCAGGAGATTACAACAACAATTTTGACCCTCTCTTCATAACACCATAATTTTTTTTTAGAAACGACATACAAATCTCAGCCTCATGTTGTCAATTGCCCAGCGAAGCGATCACATCAACAGTTGACCTAGCCCAGCTACAAATACCCTGAGAAATTCCACTCAAAGAAACATCAAAATTGACTACTGTCTCGGGTAAGCGATGGAACTCGGCATAGGATTGATGTGCTATAATGACCATACTCATCTCTGGCGTTAAACTATAATCCACATTGAACTCTGGCAACTCTCCGTTAGGATTATCCGTGAAGGATTCATGCAAAAATGTTACCATTGTGCGTACGGCCGGTACCACGCAATCCAATGTGTACGTGGTGATGGGTGTCAATATGTCTTGAGAAGTTAGCACCAACTGACCCATTAACATGACCGAGAGATGTATCAAGTCCAAAGCATATACGGGCAAAGGCATTGGAGCCCCTTGAAGAGAAGATAGATAACTTTTACTTTGACAAACAAAATATGTTTTTAGTGTTTACTTGATTTTTAGGGGCTGGCATACATAGTTAAGAGATGTGAGAATTGCCACAGAGAACGCCTAAAGAATTTGATAAGTATTATTTTCAGTCCAAATAAAAGCTGGTACTTACCTAGTACCTACTCCCAAAGAGTCGCTGAACCAGAACCATCGTAAAGTTAAGGGTACATCGTGATTCTCATCGCAATTTTATCTTTTTGTTTCTCAAGAAATTATCGATCCCCAGGGCTAAGAATCTCAATTATCAAAAGCAGAAAGATTCGTTAAAAAACATATAAGAAAGTCTGTCTAGAATTTAGTAAGAACGGTTCGCTTTTGAATGTTCGAAGATCATAAACAGAATGGATTGGAATTTATCGATATATCAGCTAAAAGACGATTATCTTATGAATTGTATAGGCTTACATTAAGAACGATTGGTACTTAGCACTTAATGGACTTAATTTAGTCTAAGAACTCTAGGCTCATATTGAACTCTATAAGGTTCAAAAATAATCGAAAATCCCATCCTAAACGTTTATAAAAACTAGAATTTACTGGCTCAATGAACTTTTAAGTCAAAAAATTCTTGATTCTAATACAAAGTATCTTGGTTATTCTCTCAGTAAAGGAATAGTCTCCATTTTCTTTGAAGAAGAAAAAAATCGAAAAGATTGAAGAGCGAAAAGATTAAGTAAAGAAAAATTAACGGGTCTCTATCGGAGGTGTCCCAGAAATCTCTTCCAACCAAATTCCAACAGAAAAGCAATTCTCGGTGTCCTAAAAATCTCATTCGGTTGGTTTCAAATTTCTAATGTTTTGGGAAAAGATTTTGCTAAGTTCACCTCTGAAACCATTTAGATGCAATATTTGTTTTGGCAATGTAAAGAACATTATTTTACTAGGCTGCACCAAAAAAAAAAATATTTGATTTTATTTAACATTGAAATTTGTTTTTCAATAATTTTTCGCAAAACCGACCGAGGGCTGCCATGTTAAGCAAAACCAACTTGCCACATGGCATTGCTGGCGCGATGTATCTGCCTTAGTTGGCATTGCTATCGCCACATTGGAAATTTGACAGCAACAAACAGGCCTAGGGTTGCCGAGTTTTGCTTTATGATTGGAGCGAAAATATTTTTAATTTGAATTATAATTTAGAATGAATCATAAAACTTATACCAGAGCTAACAGATATCAATTGATCATCCAATTAAATCAAAACTAAAACAAGGGAAATATTTTTCTTGCGTGATGCAACCCTGTTTGGTGGGATGGACAATTATCTTGGACCCAATTGTACCAGTTTTCTTTCCAACTTAGAAAATGAAATCTCTCGCAGTTTGCATACCAACGGAAGACTAAATATCAAGAGATTTCCAGGACTCCCCCGTATGAATGGTTTTAGAAAATTCTGCTGGTATTTCTTATCTTCTTCTTCCCAGCAAGCAATACGTTCGTTTTCTGCACAAAATAGAGTCCGGAATGAGAGTTTTTCCTAAGAAAACGGCCGCACTTAATGTGGAAGATTTCTGAGACTAGTCTGATTTTTGTCTGACCAGATATAAGTGCTTTCACCCTCCCAATGAAGCATATAAAAACCTCATAAAAGAAACAAATAAGTTTCGGCACTTGAAGCAAAACATCCAACCAAAACAAAATTTTCGATTACCTGCCTACTTCAGGGTGAATACTGAGAACGTTGGAATTTTCCTTTAGCTGTCAAATTCCGTATAAAAAAATTATTTAAAGAAATTTTTCCTTGCCTGATTTTGTTATTTGAAACTCAGAAACAAAGCAATACAGAAAAATATTTTAAAAATTGTCCCAAGAGCTGGGTCGGCTGTTGTGGGTGGTGTGCATTCTGCAGTCGAAGCGAATTCTGTTGGGCCTCCTTCACGCAAAAAGGAATATCTAGTAAATTTCTTGAAGGGAAATTCGAAAGTTCTCAGTACTCACCTTCAACTCCGAAAATGCTAAGACATAGTGTTCTACCCCGAGCCCTGAATTGCCGAAAACCCTTAAATTTATGTATTTACCCCACAAACGCTATTAAGCCGCCTCTTCTCAGACACACAATTCGAAGCGATCTGAACTTTTCTTGCTGGATTATTCGGCCTGATATTTCAATCACAACCCGCTGCACTATCTTGTGCTAGCTGGCATCAGTTGATCACCGCCCCAATATCTTCCAGCACCTGATCTTTCTATCTTAGTTTTGGTCGTCCCTTCTTGGCTCTTTCACCAAGTTCGTTAGCCCTCTGACTGTAATATTTTTTTACTGGAGCTTCTTCATCCTTACGAGTAGCATATCCAGTCTAGTGCAGCTGCTGTTGTCTTAGGCGCTTGACTAGACCAGTGTCCCCATAGAGCAGCCAACGGTCCGCCCTAATACAGTTCGAAAATTCAATATCACTGATTGCTGCTATGCAGAGAGACAGAGACCCTCGCAACCCTGCTCTAATGTTTGATCACACTCGTGCGTTTACTTGGCTTGGTTGGGCTCGTTGCCTTGGTTCGACACACTCGAAATGATCGCAAGCACATTGAGTCAGAACGCGCAAGTTCTTTGCTTCGCACGAGTAATAATATGAACAAGCTTTTCATAACACGAGTCAAAATAAGCCTTTTGCCAGCAATGGCCAAGCCTTTTCGATACTCTATCGTGTTTACTCGCACTCGCAATAGAATTTACTCGTACGTACTCTGCTGGTTGACGGTTGTTTTGAAAACTTCAAAAAGCCACCAAACGAAAATACAAATGCAAAAATAGGCATCATATCTCATTGTCTCACAAATTGTTATTTTTGTGTTGTGATGATTGAAGGTTGATCGAAAGCCGCAGAGATCTTTGACTTCGGCAACAAGTACTCCCGTTGACTCGCTGCCGAAGCTCGGAGTAATCGCTAGTATTTGTACTGAACGAGCTTTACTCATGATGGCTTGCAGCAGAACTTCGATTCTAGCAACAAGGGCTACGTCTTTTGCGGCCGAAGCGCTGAGTCAACTTGAGTATAAGTAAGGGCAATACTCGAATTTGACAAGTCTTGAGCGCTGAGCGATTGAACTCCTGGCGGCTCGTTGCAGTTCTCTGGTGCCCGATCATTTGAGTTTTTAGCATTTGGGCACTGGCGCAGTATATACTCCATCAGCAGATTATAAAATCCACACGATAAGGTTTCACCCTGCCTAAAACCTCTTTTGATGTCATATGGCTCGGAGATGTTCTTTTCTATTGTGACGGAGCTTTGTGTGCTTTTCAACGTCATCATGCAAAGTCGAACGTACTTTTCTGGTATTCGAAAAGTAGAGGGCTTCAAAGAACTTTGACTTTATCGGTGTATCCAAAGCGGCTTTATAATCAACAAAAAAGTTGGTAGGTGCTGATATCTGTCTCATGGGTTTTATCCAGTATTTGTCGCAATGAAATATCTGGTCTATGGTAAGCCACACTGATAAGGTTCTCTGCATTAGACGTTCACTTATGATGCATGGCAGAACCTTATTAGCAATGAGAAGGGGACTGATCCCACGGTAATTGGTGTATACTGCAGGGTCTGCTGGTATTCGGTGTAGCTAAATTTATTATCGGAACATGCGACACTTTTACCACAAGACCGAAAGTGGATTCAAATCAAGGTAGAATCAAAGCTGCTCTGTATCATAGACATACCCGAACGATTTAAGAACAAGAAAAAAGAAAACCTATTTATTTTTGTGTAATAGTTTTTTATATTCTATTGTAAAATTGCGCAAGTTCTGGAAAAATTTTCACTTTTTTACTCTTTGCTTTAGTCAAAGCAAATTAATACCTCACATCCTCCATTCAGTACTCAATATGTCCATATCTTCAGCAGCAACGCCAACCGCATGGTGTAAATCCAGAATAGCAACCATAAGGACAAGGACCGCAAGCACAATCCGGATAAGGTCCAATATAGAATGGATTGAAGCAGCAGGGATTGCAACAAGAATTGCACATATTGAATGCTATCACAGAGCTGGAACAAGAATTGCTTAGTCAAGAAACTCTACCAAGAATATATTTCAACTTACGACTCAAAGAATATAAAAATGGGAAAACTTTTCCAGTTGTGTTCACTGTAAATGTTTGGTGTAGAATGAAAATAAATCTACATAATGAATTTGAAAGTGAAATGAATGTCAAGGCAACTGGGCTTTTGAAGTTTATTAAGGGTCTATTGCTACAAGATTCATTGCTCAAGAAGGCGTAAGTTATCGGAACGGACAACAGGGTTGCAGACCATTACGAGAGCCAAATGGTATTTCTGGACACGGGGGTTTGCTGGAGCCATTTTCAGACGAGCGCGCACTGCCATTACCATTGGGTCTTACACAGCAGCTTATTGATTTACAAGGACCCAATCCATTCCGAGATCCAAATGGTACAGGTGGACACGGAGGAGCTGCATTGGAACCGTTTCCATTTACTCCAGGTTGAGTATGAATGGAGCCATTTCCATTTACTCCAGGTTGAGTATGAATGGAGCCGTTGCCATTTCCGACAGGTTGAGTTCCCGGCTGAGTATGGGCTGAAGCCAGGGAGGCGGTGTCATTTGCAACCGGCTGAGTATATGCAGATCCATTGGAGCCTGCACCCGGCTGACTATGTGCAGAACCATTGAAGCTGTTGCCATTTACACCCTGCGGAGCTGGCTGGCTATTCCCATTGGCGGCATTTACTCCCATCGGGGGAATAGAAGAGCCATTACCATAACATTCTGTTGTTTGGCATTCACATGGGCAGGGACAGCAATACGGCACTTCACAGGGCCACCACATTTCAGCAAAGTCTGGAAAGAACTATGCATTAATTGTTGGAATAACCGCAAGCAATTTACTCACTTTGGCACTTCTTGAGCAATTGAAGCAGGGTGGTTAGACTATGACAAAAATTTTGAAAATTTGGATGTTTATTGTACAAATGCCGAAAGTAGAATGAACATTTTTGATCGATTTCAGTATTTAAATAAAAAACGCCATGACAGGTGATTCAAATGTTAGGTGATAGAAAAAATACTGTGTGTAAAAACTTATCCCTAAAGAGATTTTGATTGATTTCGAAACATTATTTACATTAAATCTACTATATGCCTATTCACTTTGGGATTACATGATACAGAAAGTTAGACAGAAATATCTTTAACCTGCGAGAAGGCCACAAGCCACTGCTTCGCAGATTTCATGACCTGCCTACTCCCTATCCACTATCCAAAGGATAGCCATAATGGCCGACTCTTTTCAGGTAGCTCCAAAAACAGCCATGTCCACTAAAGAGCTGGGTAAGGTAAAAGTTCACCTCACCATGCTTTTTAGATAGCTATGGCAACAATTCCAGAAATAGGTTATGGGCCCTGCGACCCTTAGTGGATTGGTCCCAACGTTGTTTTCTGCTGTTGAGTATCATAGTTAGGTTAACTGGAGCCACTCAACCGTAAAGCCCTTTACCTCTCACTTGCTTCTGTGGCCAGCTCGATAAGTGGGATCATCCCGGCAATGACCAAAGCAGCATCTTGCCACACGGTACGATATGTAGTAGAAACTCTGAGCGCACTTAGACGGTACGCCCAACTTACGCTTTTTATACTCTGTACCAGAGGTACACAGAGTATATTAAGTTTGTGCAAAAGTATGTAACAGGCAGAAGGAAGCATCATCCGACCCTATAAAGTGTATATATTCTTGATCAGCATCAAGAGCCGAGTTGATATAGCCATGTCCGACTGTCCGTCCGTCCGTATGAACAAACAGATCTCAGAGTTGCTAAGAGATAGAGGTTTGACATATATGGGACTTATTTTCTTCTATATGCAGGCAGATAAAGTTTATTTTCAATTTTTGCCACGCCCCCTCCCGCCTCCGCAAATCGGAAAAAACGTCATATCTCCCACAGTTTTATAGATAGAAGGTTCGTACCTTCTGGACATATTTGTTAATCAGGATTATTTATCGATCCGCCAAAGAGTTGGTAACGATCGGATGAACGATAGTCGAGTTATAAGGAAAACAAACAATTATGGGCAGCACCCGTCGCAACGGTGATGGGCAGCACTTCACAGGTACAGAGTATGTCATAGTCGGGCTTGACCGACTATATTTCTTGTTATGAAGCTAGAGAACTTCAGGGGACGTTGTCAGATTCTTCAGTGGTTTAAGTAAAACTCACGAAAAACCGTCTTCGCCACCGATTTGGTCCGCGCGTCTTTAGCATGATCCTAGCTAAAGTGCTGCCTTCTCTCCGACGCGTCGGACGTAAGACAACGCGTGGCCTGGTTTCCTGCATTACTCCAAGGTATTTAATGGTTCCTTTGGACTTGATCTCTGTGCCATTGACTCTGACCCAAGCTGATTCCATCTTCTGACGACTGCTAATTAGCACCGCCTCTGTCCTTTTGTTCGATAAGCTGATTGTATAGACACATCTCTTTGGATTGCGAATGATCTCTAGAAGCGGAGATTTGCTCATCCACCATATTCATCATCGGATCAGATAAATCCGATTTACGATTAATGATTTATAATTGCCGATTTTACCTGCTGAATACAGTGATTGCGATTGATTAATTTGACAATCATGATTGCTCAGATGGAATCATACAAAATGTATTATTGGTGAGACCGTTTACCGATTGGTAACTGTTGAACTATTTTCCCCAACAAATTGAATCCCATATGATCTGACAAACTTACAGCGTTAAAAGCCCTCAGAAATTGTGCCTACATTTTTTAGCAGTCGGTGTCACCAATTGGTAATCAGTGTCATTCAGCAGAGAATCATCAGCAATCGCAAGTCGAAAATCAGTAATCGTAATTCGGAATTATGTGGGAATCGAACTCAGGACCTTTGAATTGAACACGATGGGATGGCGTGTTATCGAACTGTACCATCTCACACGCAAGAGATGCAACTTTTACTTTTTGTACGGTGGTCAAAATAATCGTTAATTGAATCGTTAATTTGTATCGATAGTACTATCGAGGTATCGAATATTTGGATTCGTGTGACGCTATCGATAGTAGTTTTTCACTATCGATATCGATTAATTTTTGATTTGGAGATTTTTATTCTCAAGTTTCTTGATCAATTTTCTCTATTGAAAGTTTCAGAGTGTTGATGTTTAACCAGCTCGAGGTTAAGTAGAATAACTCAGAATTGTTGTGTTTTTTTACAATTTATTTCGAAAGCGCATCGGCCTCCGTCTTCAGGGACACTTCAAAAACAATATACTAATTATAATAATACATTTGAACAAGAACAATACCGGCCGTAACTGTTAGTAAATGCTCATTCGAAATAGTGTCAATTACTTCATATTCTCCGCATTCTCACAGTTTTTAGGAATCAGGAAAGGGTTAAAAGGGGGTAGTACGTTAAATTTCCAAACATTATTTCCTAAACAAAACTCTCTATGCAGTTTTGTTTCACTTGCCTTTTGTCCTTGTGTTACCACTAACATCGATGTTAACCACGAGAAAGTAACATCCCAAAAAATGTCACCACCATAAACCTCAGCTCGATGCCAGTTAAAAACAAATAAATCCACTTAAATGCCATATTGTGGCCAGAGTCAGCTTATAATTATCAAACAGCAGACACATTGACCCAATCACAACCTGCCCTGCACCTCCCCTGGTGTCCTGCTCCCTACAAATACGCTCTCCCCGGGCACACACAATGCGCATAATTATTTCATAATCGGGCAACACTTTCCCATTTATGGTGACAAAAGCCTGGCAGATATGCAGAAAGCCCCCGCAGGGAGTAGTCACTGTCTCACTGCCGCTGGACACTGGGTAAATAAATTGGGCCAAAAATGGCTCGACATGAAATTAAAGTTGAAATTAATGAATAATTAAGCGACGCGTCGCATCGGCCGTCGATTGAAGCGGAAGTGCGGCATTTGCATAACTAACACAATGAACTACATATGAATGCGTTTTGTGCATTTCAAATGCAAATTGAAAACTAACGGCAATTCCTTTGTCAATTAATCAATCAATCAACAACGACCAAAAGTTAACGATGACGATCCAGAAAGCGTGGCGGAAACCACTTGTCCATCTGTGTCCGCCTCCACTATCCACTGGCCAATTTCTAACCTCCACCTCGAATTTCCATCGACGTCCGGGCAAAATGTTAATGTGCTCCAGCTCCAGTATGAGTTTTGATTAGCCACAGAGTTCAAAATGCTTTGAGACTTGGATATCGGATAGCCTCGATCTCGATGCCAAAGCGAAGGCATTGGCAGTGTCATTAACATCCAACGGTAACGTTGACATGACTCGCGATTACAGCAACATGCAGCGACACTGGCACGGTGGGTCAAAGGTGGTACAAAAAGGAAAGTGTTTGATAAATAAAGATAAAGATTTACAAAAATGAAATAGATAAAATTGTGGTCTTTCAACTTCTGTACCGACTGCTACATTTTGCTTTTTGGAGCCTTAACTTCTTTAGAAAGCCACTCTTATAACTGTTTCTTGATATCTGGAGGACAATTGTAGATATATCCATGTTTGGTCTATGGTAACTGATTAGAACTGAGAGAAAAATCCATTAACTTATTCATAGATCAAAAGCAATCGATTACAAGTAAGGTAGCAACAAACTAGTTCATCCATCCGCAAAATACTCTAAGTCCGTCTGGTATATTTTAAGGAGATTTTTATATACTTTGAGATTTTTCATAAGAAAAGTAATATTTTCGTATTTGAGAAAACTTGGAGGGAGGATCGAGACTTAACGAATAAGAAAAGAATGAAGAGAAAAATTTTACAAATTCGGTTATGAATTATTTTCATACTTCTTAAAGGGTTTTGATAGGATCGATGTTCGTAAAGTTTCCTCTTCCAAAAGTTTCTCTGATATTGTTCAATGTTAGTATTGTAAAATCGATCTGATCGGGTAGAGCCGTTAATGTTATTTTTAGAGACCCATTGAACTCAATCGTAACTGAAACAAAAATCAAGAAATTCCGTACTTAAGTCAAGAGTTTTTAGTTCCAAAAGTTCAATGATACGGAAACATTTTTGATTTGAGTATAAAATTCTTTATTCAAGCGCGTTTACAAAGTCCCTAAAATTCTCGATATTGATATTTAAAGAATGATTTTGATATATTAAGCAAGATTCCTGATTGTCAAAAGAACTTATAGAGCTCAATATTAGCCTCTTAGACTAAACTATGTGCTTAGAGTAAGACTATACACTCAGAGAAGATAAAGAGAACTTCATACTTAGATTAAGAATGTTCGAGGTCAAAAATACGGTTAGAATGAAAAAAATCTTTATCTTTAAACCAATTTCATAATCCAAGCATGCATTTTTGATTCCGTATTTTAAGATCCAAGAGTTTTATTACATAATCCAAGTTCGAAATATTCTGGAATTAAGTAGAAGAATTCTTGAATCAGCAGATTGACTCAAAACCAAGATCGACCGTTCATGAATTAAGATCTTCACCTAGTCAAAACCAAGCAACTCCTCTGGTTCAAGACTAAGATTGTTTTGAATGAAGAGCTCCGTTCAATAATATTCCCTCGCACTCCTCTCCCATAAGTAATGAACAAGAAAGAAAGTCGGTCAAGCCCGACTATAACATACTCTGAACCTGTGAAGTGCTGCCCACACCGTTGCGACCGGTGCTGACCATAATTGTTTGTTTTCCTTATAACTCGACTACCGGTCATCCGATCCGATTGTGGTGGCGGGAGGGGGCGTGGCAAAAATTGAAAATAAACTTGATCTGCCTGCAAGTATAAGATGTTTTGACCCATACACGTCGAACCTTTATCTTCTTCCATCTCTGAGATCTGTGCGTACATACTGACAGACGAACGGACAGAAGAAAGTAAAGTAAAGTAAAATGGCTTGTCAAGTTGACACAGCCCCAAAGGGCCAAAGCCGAGCTTCTCTCAAATCTGTAGGCTTGTGCGCTTCTAATTTTCGCGCAAGAGAAAGGGACCTACAGTTTAACACCGAAGCCGAATGGCAGTTTGAGAAGCTTTCCATGGCTAATTACTATAAAGCTGTACAGCGGTGACCGGTAAAGTTTATTCAAGAAAACTTTTTCATTAGATGTTCCAGGTGGGATCGAACCCACGACCTTCACAGCGGTCGCGCAACTAGCCGCTGAGCCACCCGCCACCCACAAACTTAACTATTCATGATTTCTTCAATTTGCAAATTCAAATTTGTTCCTGCTTATGCTGCTTTTATGAATTCACAAAATGACCAGCGCACATATGAGAAAACAAAAGATCTGGCTGTGGGCTGCGCCACAGCATTTCATGAATTAAAGACAAATTTAGAGTCAACGTTCGTGAGTAGTCGAGTTCATGAAATGGTGATTTTGCACGAACTCTCGAAGCTGGTGCTGTTGTTGTTGTTGCCACTTCGAGACGGCAGATTGGGATATTGGCCCATCAGGGTCTGGTCACGATGGCTTGGAAAGCAAAACCCCGATTACTGACTTTCACCGGAATCAAATACGTTTAGAAGAAATTTCCCGACGTATTGGATCCGTTATTTTTTTTTTTCCTCGAATTTTGACTTCGATTTAATCAGCGACCCCGAAGACCCCCGAATACTTTCAGCCAAATCAAATACTTTTTGAAGAAATTTGACTTCAAATTCGTAATCAGCGACCCCGAAAACTACCGAGTACAAACTTTCAGCCAAATCAAATGCGTTTTTCGACTTTTAGCCAGCTTTTTTGGGATTTGGGACCAATGTACATCGGCTCTTGAACAAAACGGTAAGTGCTCGACGAACAACCAATGGTTTGGTTTTCCTTTTTCTCTGCTCATTCACTGACCGTTTAATTGCGAGCGAATGAAGTACAAGTCATATGCGTTTGTGTATGTGTAAGCGCTACCTACTAGCCACTTTTAAATCCATATGTACTAAGTTTTTCCTCCGAATATCGTTCATCCGATCTTTAAATTTCCTTCAGCGGAGCGATAAAGAATCCCGAATACTAAATATGTCCAGAAGGTTCGAACCTTCTATATATAAAACAGTGGGAGATATGACGATTTTTCGATATTGCGGGGGCGGGAGGGGGCGTGGCCAATATTGAAAACAAACTTGAGATCTGTTTCTTCATACGGACAGACACTTTTGCACAAACTTAATATACTCTGTGTACCTCTGGTACGGAGTATAAAAATTTTAGACTTGCCAACTGCTTACCCGACTTTTCAGCAGATAAATCCGATTTTCGACTACTGATTTATGAATGCCGATTTTAAGCGGTGAATACAGTGATTGCCGATTGCGACTGATAAATTTGGTAATCATGATTGGCGAGACAGTTTATCGACTGTACGGCCAACTGTTAACGCCAAAATTGAGAATGAACTGCTGAACTTACAGCGTTAAAAGCCTGACCAAATGTAATAAGCCAGAGAATAACCTAAACTAAGCATTCAGTGTCATTCAACAGAGAATCATTAAAAATTGCAAGTCGTAAGTCAGTAATCGTAAATTGGATTTATCTGCTGAATACGCCCAATGTTATACAAATTGCCCCACTGTGCAACGGCACTCGAATGTCGCCTGCTGCTGCTGCCGCACAAGCGTCAAAGTCGTGTACACTGTTTGTGTAATTTATATTCAAAGCGCAACGCGATGTGGCGAGTGCGTGTTGCGGAGGTGGAGAGATGAGTCTGGTTCTAGGTTCTGCCCCCCATGGCACTTCCCATGGCTAGCTAGTGCCGCGTGTGCACTGGTCAGCGTGCGCCTCGATTGGTTTACATGGTGGGCGCTTGCTGTCGCCGGTGGAGGCGTTGGGGGAAGTTGATAGGAGGTCACTTTAAGCCGCATGCATGCGCACATTTGAGCAATTTTTAGGAGAAATTTTAAAAACTAGACACCAGGTTGGCAAACAAAAACAGAAAAAGAGAGCCATCGACTTTGTCTATAGAACTTCCGTTTATTGCCTCTGCATGCAAGTCGATTACTCTTTTGCCAGTTTAACCCTCCTCAAAATATAAGCCTCGGTCTGCGGCCACTTGTCTCATGGTAACTGTTTGAAATATGTTGTGGAGAAATGACAAAGTGGCCGGAAGATGATACTGTAATAAAAAAAAAAGTATACGCCACACAACATGACCATAGACAGGCAACAGTTCAATGTTTGCCTAGGAAATTGTGCAAGAAAGAGACGGGGGAAATGTACATGAACAATGTTTTATACGCTCGCCCAGTGCGTTTTTTAGCCGTTTACTTACAAATGAACAATATTTATGGCCTCTTTTTTGAGTTGCTGGCCTCCACTTCCGTCGTGGTCATGGCATAGAAATGATCATCATTATTATTTGGTGGCAAACCAATATTACGCTTATCAGAGAATCTTTTAATAGCCTGGCAAAATCGAATGTGTGAATTAAATGAAATGTCGTTTTATTTTATTTTTAAGTTTGTTTATTTTGTTAACCAGATCTGTTTAAAATCCAAACAGTCGGAATTTTTGTTTTAGTTCTGGGGTTTTGTAATTGGTGTGTTTAGTTCTATAAATTAGGTGAAATGGATTTAGTTTTGAAATTCTTTATATGAAGATGAGCCGTATTCCTATATGTACATTTCCCCTATTCCTATATGTAGACTTGCCGATGACCAATATGAAGATTGCCGTAGTCCAATATGAAGATTGCCGTAGTCCTATATGAAGATTGCCGTAGTATATGTACATTTCCCGTATTCCTATATGTAGACTTGCCGATGACCAATATGTAGATTGCCGATGACCAATATGAAGATTGCCGTAGTCCTATATGAAGATTGCCGTAGTCCTATATGTTGACTTGCCGATGACCAATATGTAGATTGCCGTAGTCCTATATCAAGATTGCCGTAGTCCTATATGTTGATTGCCGTAGTCCTATATGTAGATTGCCGTTGTCCTATATGTAGATTGCCGTAGTCCTATATCAAGATTGCCGTAGTTCTATATGTTGATTTGCCGTATATGAAGACTTGCCGATGACCAATATGAAGATTGCCGTAGTCCTATATGAAGATTGCCGTAGTATATGTACATTTCCCGTATTCCTATATGTTGACTTGCCGATGACCAATATGTAGATTGCCGTAGTCCTATATCAAGATTGCCGTAGTCCTTTATGTTGATTGCCGTAGTCCTATATGTTGATTGCCGTAGTCCTATATCAAGATTGCCGTAGTCCTATATGTAGATTGCCGTAGTCCTATATGAAGATTGCCGTAGTCCTATATCAAGATTGCCGTAGTCCTATATGTAGATTGCCGTAGTCCAATATGTAGACTTGCCGATGACCAATATGAAGATTGCCGTAGTCCTATATGAAGATTGCCGTAGTCCTATATGAAGATTGCCGTAGTATATGTACATTTCCCGTATTCCTATATGTTGACTTGCCGATGACCAATATGTAGATTGCCGTAGTCCTATATGAAGATTGCCGTAGTCCTATATGAAGATTGCCGTAGTCCTATATCAAGATTGCCGTAGTCCTATATGTTGATTGCCGTAGTCCTATATGAAGATTGCCGTAGTCCTATATGGTTGCCGATATAATTTCCGTTTCCTATATGTTGACTTGCCGATGACCAATATGTAGACTTGCCGATGACCAATATGAAGATTGCCGTAGTCCTATATGAAGATTGCCGTAGTCCTATATGAAGATTGCCGTAGTCCTATATGAAGATTGCCGTAGTCCTATATGAAGATTGCCGTAGTCCTATATGAAGATTGCCGTAGTCCTATATCAAGATTGCCGTAGTTCTATATGTTGATTTGCCGTATATGAAGACTTGCCGATGACCAATATGAAGATTGCCGTAGCCTATATGAAGATTGCCGTAGTCCTATATGTAGATTGCCGTAGTCCTATATGTAGATTTGCCCGTAGTCTGAATTCTGTAGTTTTGAATTTGTGGCTAAAAATTAAAAATGTAAATAATTATGTTAAGTAATACTACTTAAAGGAGTTCAAATAAGGATTCTGAGGCTATAGAGTAAGAATTGTGGAAAAATTAAGCAATGAACAAAAAACGAGGGGAAAAGATATGCTGGAAAAAAAAGAGTACAAATATAAACACTTTGCGGGATAAACATGCGCCTTGCAAAATGCCCGTTTGAAAAGTTGGGAACTAAACAGAAATATGGGCAAGAAAAGTACGAACAAAATCTGCAATTTCTTCTTAGAGCGATAAAATGGGGACTAAAACGAGAAAAATTTTGTCTTTGGTGCATCTTTTTATGTATCGGTGACTAAAAAGGAGGCAGACATGGAAAGAAGATGCCAAAAACTCGTTGCACTCGCAATCAGTTCTATGAAGACAATTCACAGAAGAAACAAAATCACAAGTTTACGAGTCCCAAATGCTCCTTCGAGCCGGATACTCTGGACACCCTGTTTTATACGAGTGCAAGGAATCCCACATGCAATATGTATTCTGTCAGTTATTAACACTTATTAAAGGGGTTCGAAGCGGACACAGATTTAAAGACCTCGAAGTCAAATGCATTTATTCAGTTTGACTTCCTTTTTATTAGAGTTAGCTTTATAACCTTAGGCCCAAGTGTGGGGAAAAGCACTGCTTGAGGTATCCTTAGTAAATCCTACTTTATTATTTTTGTGTGAAAGACAGAGCAAGTTCCTCTTGGAGTGGACATGATTGTACACGATAGTTTTATCAGTGCTCAGAAGGTCATAAATTATTTAGGAGTCGGGATCGATGCCGTCCTTCCAGACTCAGTATCAATGCGGAGAAGACGGACCTCATTCTCTTTACTAAGAGATACAAGGTACCGCGCAATGGACTCCTCCAAAGATAATTGAAATACCACTAGCGCCAAAGAATAACGTCAAATACCTTCGAGTAGTAGTCGACAGTAAACTGTCGTGGAAGTCGAATATGCAAGTAAGAGTGAAAAAGGCGACCAATGCACTTTATGCATCACAGAAGATGCTGAGCAGCACTTGGGCCTATCACCAAATCTGATGCATTGGCTCTTCATCTCAGTAATTCGAGCGATACTGCTGCACGGTATATTGGTATGGTGGTAAGCCACGAAGAAGTCCACATACCCAAAGCTTATGGAGAAGACCCAGCGGCAGGCATTGGTCTGCATGCTCCAACCAAAGCATTGGAACACATCCTAGGTGTCAACCCCCTGGACATCCAAGCACGCCTTATCGCACAAGAAACTGCTCAATGCTCTATGCAAAATGAATCGCGCCATTCATATTTGGCAGCCATGTTGAAATTCAACGCGTTAGCCCTTAGTTTTGTTTTGACAGCTGATAGTTGTTGACGTGTTTGACATCATGTTAGCATGGAAAACATTTCGTTCCCTCAAAACATTTGCTCTGCTCCTTCGTACACCGTGAACTATTGGTTTCGGAGTTTCTTGGCGAACTCCACTACCTGATCCAGTCCCTCCGTGCTTAAATTCCAAAATATATGTGTTGCTACCGTGATCCGTCCCTCTTTTAACTCCACTCACCATTTTTACGTCGATTACACTTGTGAAACCTTCTCTTATCCCCGAAAAAAAGCTCGAGACTGACCGTCTTTTCTTTTAACTTATTGGAGGATGAAGACCGGAGCAATGTTCTCAGACTGCACCCAGATTCAAACATGGCTAAAATAGGACTCGGCCGAAGAAGCAAGGCGCTTCTTTACAGACGTCTCAAAGATGGACTTAGGAGTCGAAGCCACCGTATACTGTGAAGAGCCAGAACTGAAGCTCTCTTACAAACTGTCAAACCACTGAATTCTTCGCAATAAGGAAAGCAGTTGAATTGGCAAAGATACACTCTCCAAACAACCAAATTAACATCTACTTGGACACCCAAGCGGCAACCAAGACAATGCAGGAATGCTTCATTAACTCCAGAAATGTACTGGCGAGCAGGGAAGCAATATATTCCCTCAGCACCTAGAGAAGGTTGCTAATCTCAGCCACCGGGGCATCGATGTAACTGAGATGGCAGACAGTCTGGCTAAAGCCCAAGTCGAACTCGGCCTAGAAGAAACACTGAACATACCTATCTCCATTAAGATGAAAGAAGATAGCAGAGAAAGAAGCAGAAGTAAAGTGAAGAAACTCAACTGAATGCAGAATCTTCAACATTATGTGCAAGACAAGCCAAAAGTCTGACGCACTATCTGCTACAGCTCCCAAGAAGAGACTGTAGACTGCGCATAGGCATACATAGGCATACACTGCCCATCAGCCGCTTATGCGATAAAGCAAGGCATTATGACAAAGGACGCCTGCAGGAAATGCAAGGAACTTACACCTCATTAGCAGCTGCCCACTAATTGCCACGATAATATTAAAACTTCTGCACACCCCACTGATCGCTTCTCTGGAAGATGGGACCTAGAGGCCCCCCAACCAACTATTGGCCTTCGCCAAAACTTCAAAAATCCTCGAGGATTTCTAAGGCAAATGGTCACCTGAGGGTGTGACCCCCAATCTGGGATCAGCCGGTACTACCTAACCTAACCTAGCATGGAGCAGGAAGAATTTGCTGAACAAGAAAGGTATGAAAAAGGGCGCTGGCAAAAATGAGGTTAGAGGAATAAAGAAAGCAAAGAGAGAGAAGGCCGAAGCTGGGTAGCACTGGAACAGTACTGAAATCGGAAATGATGATTTAATGCTCAGGCCTAAGTTCTATACCAGCGATGGGCATAAAATATTAGCTTAAGAGCAGTCCAACAGAAAACAACTCTTGTTGGCGGGGCTCCAGTCGGCAAGCCAGACACACACTGTATGTATTTGGTTCTTGCAGTCGTCTCTATTGCGCACACTGCACTTGTTTGGCCGACTGCTTGTGCGACTTATTGGCGCCCTGCACTGATGCGCAATGGATTTGTTGCTTCGAAGCGAGACAACTCTGTGTGGCTGGCGCCAAGAACCGAGGCAATTTGTAATGCGACTGCATGGCGCCAGTTACCGTAGACTAACTCACGGAGCAATGGGAGCAAGGGCTTGCCCATCGCTGTTCTAAACGAATCCGTAAGACTAAAGGTAATAACTACTTCAAAAAATTTAAATGAAACTTACCCCCATCGTTCGTCTTGATTGTGTAGTTGTGACTGTTGTTAATTCCGCCGCACTGTTGTTAGTTCTAAAGAAAAAAGGAAATTATTTGGTTAATTAAACTTACGCATTAAATAGGGAATGCAAACCGCACGGGGAATAGCGATGGCTTCGGTTCAGTGGTTCGCGGGAATTATATTACCTTTTTTTTAGTTCCACCTCTAGAAAGTCTAGTAAAGTTGCAATACCACTTACCACCACTGCCGGTTTGCATTTCTGCTGTCCAATGTCTTCTAACTTACCCAAATCAATCCTCCATTTCACTTAGATCGTGCCCGCATCTTCCTTCTCTTTCGCTTTAATCTCCTCATTCGTTTTTTTCTCCATTTAGCTCTCATGCTTAGGCAACCTTCTCGGTTGAGTTTTCGATTTATACTGAACTATTCCCCTACAACTTCTAGGTATATTCAAAATTTTCTTGCGAAGCTAAAATCACAGCCTACTGAAATTTCTCGATTTATCAGTAGCAAATATAATCCATAATTAGAGTTGTCATGGGAAAATTTATGGCCAAGTTACTAAATGGCTGGCACTTAAGCGATCATAACTTTGTACATGATAATAAATCGAACTGGAAACGCCCGCAGTGTAACCAAGTCGAGATGCAAACGCGTGAATCTTATGCAAAGCCACTTTTGGCCAGAACTTGCAGCAGCTGCTGTCGTTGAAAGCCGCCAGACCGCTGAATGAATTGGTCTGTCGTTGTCTTGGCAATCAGCGCTACCGGGCATAGTAGAAAGTTAAGACACACACAAACACACACCCTAAGAACCGGCTTCTGCTTGAAACTTGCCAGGATGAACGGACACTGCGGCGGATGTGTGAGAGAGACGAGAGCGGGTGCGGGGCGGTAACTGCTAAGCGTTTTGGCCCGTCTTGACTTTGGCCTCGCCTCGGGAAGCCGCAGCAGCGCGTTCAAGTTGAAATTGCGGCAATTGCGTGTCGACCACAATCCTAAACCGGCAGAAGCAGCAGCAGCAGCGCCAGCAATGACTGGCAAAAGTTCTAACCGACTGGGAACGACTGCGTCTTGGGGTGTTGGCTTTAGCTCTGCCACTTGTCTGTCCTCAGGTCTGCTTCCTTTTGTTTTTAATGAATAAGTTGGAACACCTGCTGGTCGTTCATTCGTCGCTTGTTGAGAGATCTCCTTTCTGGCAGACAACCTCTGGTTACGCTGCTCAAGTGTGACGTTGCCTTTATGTGTGTTCTATCTTTGCATCAGGTCTTCTTGGGGCGTTGTTATGGTAAAGGGTAAATGGGCTTACTTGGAGGCTTTAAGGTCAGTTAAAAACAAACCTACAGCGACTTCCCCAAGTCGATCACACTCTGTGCTTGTTTCCTGATACACTTAACATTTGCTTTGTCACTTGATATGTCCCCCCCTTGTCTGCATTTGATGCTTTAATTATGAAGCTGTTTGCTTTCGCTTGAAAGCAAACATATTCAGCAAAATCTACACACGGCTAAAGGCTTGAGTCAATAAACAACCTGTTTGAATATCATTACGCATAAATCTATAGAGTCCGCTGCTGCCAGTCCAAGCCCACGTCAGGCTTATAATCTTCATTCATTAAAACGAGAACGCGTTGCTCATCGTGGACTCTTCAAGTGTCCCTGACACTGAAACCGGCCTGAGCGCAGGGGGCCAAGTGGTTGATGCAAGGGCCTCGTGAAGTTGCAAAATTAAAACCAATTTTCATTTGAGCCTGCCGTATCACTGGCTCATCAAGGCGAAGAGGCATACTCCAACAGACACACACACACACACTCGCATGGACAGGGGGCCAATTGATGATGGAAACAATGACTGAAAGAGGCGCCTGGGGTAGGGGTAACGAGATAATTGCAATAAAGAAGTACGCAACATTGCTGAGAGAAGAGGAAAAGGCTGAAGTACGAGTATTCTGCAGAAGAACAGTTGAATTGCTGATAATGATATCTAGGGATACGACCTAGAGATGGGTAGGTAAGAACGATTTGATTCTTTGTGTACTATCTATTTAAAAACGATTTGAATAAAAGACTTGGTTTTTTGAAATTTATTTTTTTTAAATAACAAAGCAAACCAAATACAAAAGTCAAAATAAACCAAAAACTTTTAAAATTAAAAATAACCAAAATATCTATTTATTATGTGTTGTTGGGGGGAAACGCACCGCAACCAATCCTGGTCGATTGTGCATCCTACTGAGTTTTCAACTTTCCTAGTAGCCCTATCTCCTGTATGAAGGTCAGGATTCTAGTGGGTACTAAGTTACTCAACTTGTTGGGGTGTAAGCTGCGTTCCCCAAATCTGTTGAATCTGCGCCTCACTAGAGCATCGCAATGTGCTTGCAAATGTTCAGAGGACTCCTCCTTCTCTTCACAGAAACTGCATACTTGGGTGTTTGCTATTCCCAACTTGTACAGGTGACCGCGCAGTCTGCAGTGGCCCGTGTAAAGCCCTGTCAGGATCCTGAGGGCATTCTTTCCTTGTTAGATAAATTTCTGGAACCTTTAGGGGTTGTGGTTTACTATTAATGCTTTTGCTTGTCTCATGCCCAGGTGTTTACCCAGGAGGCTGTTTTAAGCGTATTCGCTTCCTTTCTAAGGAGCTCCCTAATGATGTGTTGGCCCATACCACAAGTGGGTTCTGGTCCTACCATTGCGGTGGCTGCACCCTTTCGTGCCGTTTCGTCAGTCATTTTATTTCGGTCCAGCGTAAGCTGTATTTTCACTTGTCGAGATCTCATACGAGATGGGCGAAAAAATCTCAGTTTACTATGAGTTGGCTATCAAAAAACTCATTTAAGAAATCGAAATTAGAGAATAGCCTACTTCTCTTTCAGTTTTTCCATGCTTTTCATAAATTTTTGTGTTTCTCAGATTGACTATTACACTTTTCTGATATATCTTTTGAGAAACTTTTATGACATATCAGACAAGTGAAAATACAGCTGTAGTGACAGGTTGTTCCTGCGGCCTAGTTGGTCCAGTTTGTTCTTGTCTCTAAGACGAGCTTAGAGGTGAACTTATTACTGCTAAGCGCATAGAGCGCTGCTTGACTGTCTGAATTCTCCCATTGACTCAAAACTTTTCGTTCCAGGTCCTGCCACCCCAAGTCCCCAAGTCCTTCGGGTGTCAGTGGCTGCATTTGATAAGTTTCTTCTAGTAAGATCCATTCTCTCTTGTTACTTTTGTACACAGAGAAAAAAATATGTTAAACCTACACAAAAATGTAGTTTTTCTACACGTTTCACAAGGATTGTCAACCCACTACGTTTGTGTAGCTTTTCTGCATGCCACGTTTAGCTTTCTCATTTCTACATGCGGCGTGTAGCTTTACTAAACGCCACGTTTAGCTTTCCCCGTTTCTAAATGCGGCGTGTAGCTTTTCTGCATGAACGTTTAGGATTTTCATTTCTAAGTGCGGCATGTAGCTTTTCTGGACACCACGTTTAGCACTATAAAAATAAAAATAAAATCCTACTTTCAAACAAAATTAGCTACACCCCACGTGTAGAAACGACAATCCTAAACGAAAAGCAGTTCACCTTGCAAAATCTCACACGAAAATGTAGAAAACAGAAAGCTACTCGGCGTTTAGAAAAAACTACACGAACGTGTAGAAATAAAAAAA